>JACCGJ010005879.1:0-12865 GCA_013407085.1 Atriophallophorus winterbourni
ACTTTGGAGAGTCATCAAATGTCAACACGACATCGATCAACTACAGGACGACCTCAATTCGCTTTATGTGTAGTCACTCGAAAATTGATTACCGTTCAATACAGAGAAATGCCGCGTCCTTTCAACGCGTACAAACTCTAGCCCAAGCTATTACCTGGGATTACACCCAATTGAGACGACTTCCTCAGAAAGGGACTTAGGCATTATCGTGCAGTCCAACATGTCAGTCTCGGCGACGTGCCTGAGAGCAGCCAATAACGCAAACGCCATGATTGGTCTTCTCAAACGTGTTTTTCGCAGATTTGAACCTCAATGTTTGTCGCTTTTGCTCAAAACATTCATCCGTCCACATCTCGAATACGCCGTTCAAGTTTGGTGCCCGTGGTTACTGAAGGACCAAAGACTTCTTGAGGCTCCCCAGCGACGCGCCACAAAACTTGTCAGAGGTCTGGCCTCGTATCCTCATCCTGAACGTCTTCGCTCCCTCAATCTCTTTTCAGTGAAATACAGAAGGCTCCGTGGTGACCTCATTCTCACCTACCAAATCCTCTCATCCACTGATCACCCCTGTAAACACATTCTCGTCCTTAATCGTGAAACTTCACATCTTCGTGGCCATTCACTCAAAATTTCATATCAACACTCACGCCTCAACTGTCGCAGGCATTTCTTTTCCCTCCGGATATGTACTCACTGGAATAGTCTACCCCAGGAAGTCGTATCCGCAACGTCCGTAGAGGTTTTTAAACGGAGTCTGGACGCTCATTTAAATGATCTCCACAACGACATACCTTGAGGCCTTGTCTGTCCGATTGCCGTTGTTCTCGGATCAGCACTGACCCACTACACCGCATCGCGTATTAGCTTCATTTTTTCAGGTACGTTGTCCTCCTTGCCTTACTACTCCGTTCATTCCCTTCATAACCACCTGTCAGTTTTACTTGTTTCCAGGTCTAACGCCACCCCGATGCCTCCGTATTCTCCTGCTACCGCCTCGCAATATAAGGAAGGCGCAATTCCAAAGCGAGTGTGGCCCGCTATAAGGCCTCCCCGTCCCCAAACAGATGACACTTACTATTTTATTTGCACCACACTGTACATACCAACCTGTGGTTATTTTTAAGCTATGCTTTTACACCACAATAAACCATTGAACCATTGAACCATTCAAAAGTATATATTTTTCAAGGTCACGAGGTTTAAAAATTGCATATGCAGAATAGAAGAGGAGTAAATACAACAAATAAACGCTAATAAATTTATTTGTCCTTTCTCTGTCTGTGTTCTGAAAATATTATTGAGGAATATTTCATTTATTGAAATTTCCGAAACCTATATTACTTCTCAATCACTCGAAAATTAAATTATTTCAAGGCATGCGTATGTAGCAACCTGTAATTTACTTTCTTACCAATTGTATTTTCGTTTCCCTCGATGCTTGCTTTAATCAACAATTTGTACATACTTATCTTTGTATCATTCCCACTCATTAACTTAGAAGTTATCGTTTTGTTCCGATAATCGATATTGCCATATCAATCTATCGATTTCTTCTTGTCCTATTCACTCATGGACTATTGATCTTCTGTTTCGTTAAATGAGTTGTCGTTACTCATCCTTTGTATCGCATTCTGTAAATAATCATTAATTAACAATATACTTTCGTCCGTGCGCGTTCGTCTTCTGCTTTGTTCGCTGGTGCTGCATTGCTGCGTGTTTGTGAATCACGACGGTTAACGGCAAAAATTGACGTGTCGCCACATTTTTCAGCTTCGCGAATTACTATTGCCGATCAACACGACACACCGGAGTTCGGAGCTGGAATATTTTTGTGTGTGGGTATTTGCATTGGACATTGAATTTTCACTCTCCGTGAGTTCGTTCCTTTGTCCATTTTTACTATAACATTTTCCTGTTATATTTTTGCACTTTTCCACTACATAATTGGTGAGCCCGACGATCACTACATAATTGGTGAGCCCGACGACCATTACATAATTAGTGAACCCGCATTCCATTTTTCGCTCAAAACTCCCGTTATTTTCTCAATTTTGCTATAATGTCGTCTGAACTTAACGAATCGCAAATGAACGTTATCAGCTGTAACACGCCAGCATTTGACCATGCAAACCCGCATGTCTGGTTCATCCAAATAGAGGGTATCAATAGTCAATAGTCAATAGTTTATTACGGTATAAAAGCGGGGAGCTTGTGCAAAACCGCAGGGTGGATTGTGCAGTGGATCGAAAAGAAAAGAATAGTAAAATGTTCGAGTTTCCAAGGCCTTATAGCGGGCCACATTCGTGTTAACCTGCACCATCAGTGGATTTTTGTGGCATTTGGACAGGTAGGGCGTCAACCCGGGACACCGCTACCCACCACATCCTCCGGAACAGGGTCAGCTGAGACTGTGTGCGCTTGGACTTCCGATACTGGAATGTTGGGTCTCAAGAAGTTTCAGCAGTTCAGCAAAGTGGTCGAAGGGAAATGTGATCCATATTTTCTGGGACGGGAAACGCTGTGGAAAGAGGGAAAGATATGGTGCAGTATCACAAGGAATATAAGCGTAAAAAAGGATAATTAAGAATTGTGTATCGTCTGATAAAAATGGAGGTCAAGGAGTTTTTTTTTAAATAATTAGAGATGGGGCAGAAATACCTGAAAGGGGTAGTGCGTTCCAAGCACGAGGAATCCGGACGGCAAAGGAGTATCTGCGGCAGTCCAATATACTATGCAGATGAGCCAACTTCAAGTGATGACCACGATTTGCTGATTATGGGGCCATTTTAAGCATACCCCTACATGGGTGAGTTTCTTCCGTCAATATCCGATACGCAAGGATCAGATCGCCTCGGATACGACGATAGTTTGTAGAGAATAATTTTAGAGTCGTAAGACGTTCCTCATATCTGACGGAGCTAAGCCCCTTGACAAGCTTCGTAGAACGTCTCTGCGGCTGTTCTAGGGCGTGCTGGTCACGTTTCAACCATGGGTTCTAGACGGAGACAGCATACTCCAAGTGTGGCCTGATGTACGCCTGAAGAAGAAACGGGAAGAGACGTGGATCGATTGTTCCGAACGCACGTTTTAAAAGCCCAACGTTTCTATTTGCCACGGTTGAAGCTCTACTACACTGTGCAGAGCAGCCCAAGTCATTTTGTATAATCACCCCAATATCTTTTTCTTGCATCGTGACAGCGAGCATCTTGCCGCCCAGATTATAACCAGGGTCGGCAGGAAGACGAATGCGTAATGCGTGGCATTTGTCAGTGTTGAATGGTATGCGATTGATCGTAGACCATGCGTGTAATGAATCCAGGTCGAATTGAAGTTTCCTTGTATCGCTGGGTGAGTTGATGACCCGCCAAATCTTGATATTATCCGCGAAAAGGAGAAATGGTGATTCGACGTACCCACCAATGTCGTTGATAAATATCAAAAATAAACGCGGGCCAAGAACGGACCCCTGAGGTACTCCGCACTGAATTGGGAATGGCTCTGAAAGGGTCTGTCTAACACGCACCCGCAGGTTTCGCGATCATAGGAATTCAGCAATCCAGGACAGCAGCACGGGTGGAATACCCAATGCTTGCAGCTTGTGAAGCAATATCGCATGGTCAACTCGGTCAAATTCCTTAGAGAAATCCAAGTAAATGACGTCTATACCCTGACCTTCGTCAGTAGCTTTAGTCCACTAGTCTCTGGCTAAAAGCAAATTTGTGGTACAAGAATGCCCTTCACGAAATCCATGTTGTTTTGCAGCGATGAAATAGGAACTATTCACAAAAGCCATAATTTCATCGGCAACAATGGCTTCCATCACCTTGGATAACACTGGAAGAAGGGTGACTGGACGGTAATTGGCAGGATCACTACGGCTTCCACCTTTGAAAATGGGAGTGATGATACCTTCCTTCCAACCAGTAGGGACTTTAGAGTTATCCATCAATTTTTAAAAATAAGCGGCGAGTGGTTCGCAAAGTTGATCGGCAAATGCGCACAATGCTTTCGGTGTGATACAGTCGATACTCGGTGATGAGTTGAGTCGAATTTGCACGATGTTTTATCGAACTTTGCTGGCAGAAAACATAATACAAGAAGGTTGAGATGATGGGGTCAAAAGCATGGGGAAAATTAGAGAGGGGTTTTGGAAAATCGGCATGTAATGTGATCCTAAAACATTTGCCGCATCCTTTGATGTCGTCGTGGAACCTATACTGGTGGTAAGTGAAGGGATACCAGTCTGAACCTTCCGTTTATTGTTGATAAATTTGTACAAGAGCTTTTTGTTTTCCAGGAATTGACCGGTGAGTTTACTTTGATAATCAAATTTATCCTGGCGCACCAGTCCCGTACAATGATTTCGTAATTTTCTGTAACACTCCCAATCATTAGGCAGTTGTGTTAGTTTGAACTCAGTCCATGCAGCATTTCTGCGGCACATCCATTTACGAGTTCTGCTCCGAATGAATGTGTCGGTGGTTTTTCGCAGGACGGGTTTTGAGACTGAAGAAAGCTCTAGCATCTGGTGCCACTTGGTAACAAAATTTTGCCAAACTGAATCCGGACCGTCCTCTAACATGAAATCGAAACTATTATAATAATAATAATAATAATAATAATAATGTATATTCTTGGATACACCAAGTCATGCCATACATGATCATTTGTTTTCATGAATAAGTACAGCAAATAAAAACGGTAGATATACAAATGTTAAGGTCAAACATAAATAAATTGTTTTTTTTTATAACAACCGTAAAAAATAGTTAGATAACATTTATAAAAATGGTAGCTTGTTTAAGACATGGAGTTGATAGGATATCCGAAAAATAAATGATTAAGGTTCATGTTTTTAACGAATACGACAGTAATTGTTAAAATGGGTTAATTACAGTTTGGGTAGGTCTGGACCGCAATGTTTATTCATGTATGATGTTCCAAATGCAACTTCAAACGCAGATAATTGTATAAAGAGTTCACTTTATCGGGTCACGGAGATATGAGTTGCATCGCCCTTTCAAGAATTGCAAGAGTGTATTTTGTTGAATTTCAACAATTCTGAAAAGTAAATTCTCAAGAAAAAAAGTTATATGTCACTTTAATTTTTTTTTGCTAAAAAAATATCAAAAGCCTTTTATGCCGTATAAGTATAAATTATCTATAGTTGTATTAATTAAAAATAGCTTACCTAATTTTTCCGGAGATAAAAAAGAGTTGAGTTGCTTTTTGAATTCAGTTTGTGAAGTGCTCAATCTTATATTATTAGGAAGTAAATTCCATAAACGAGAATATTTATAAATAAAGAAATCTTTTCGTATACGATTGTGGATTTTCGGTATACATATTTTGTTTTTGTGTCGAAGATTATATACTTCAGAGTTTTTGAAATCTAATTGTAAATCAATCTCGATCATATCTTTTTTCAATATTCTGTAAAAGAGTATAAGATTTTGTTTTATTCTTCGAAACCATAATGGTTCCAATCCTAGGATCTGACATCTTTCCTTATATGAGTGCTTATCCGAACTGGTGGTAATGGATCGTGTGAAAGAACGTTGGATGCCTTCTAAAGCATAGCTATCAGACCGAGTAATGTTACTAGATATAATGTTGCAGTAATCTAATAAAGGTAGTGTATGTAACTTGTAAAGTTCCAGCTTGCACTGGGGCAGAGAGATGAATCTATGAAGCAAGCCTATATTCTTTTTTGTTTTAGAAATTAAGTAGCATATTTGTTCATGAAATGTAAGTGATCCAGAATATCGATAACCTAAATCACGTACAAATTGTGCTGGTTGTAGTGGTGTATTATTTAGGATGATCGAATCTTCTGGTATGATACAGTTGAAATTTATGAAAGTTGATTTATTGGTGGAGAACTCAAGACCGTTTCGAATACTCCATTGAAGGAGAGCATCCAGGTCTTGGTTCAATTTTGATATGAAGTCGTTAGTCTGGTTAGATGGAAAGGCTATGGCGACTTTTATATCATCTGCAAACAAAAAGATCTTACAGTGTGTTATGACAGATAGTATATCGTTGATAAATATCAAGAAGAGTAGTGGACCTAGAACGCTTCCTTGTATGACTCCGCTTGGAATTGGCAAAGTTCTAGAACGGTAGCCATTTATATCTACCGAAAAGGTGCGACCAGTGAAAAAAGATTTGAACCACGAAAGTAGGTTTCCAGTAATACCTACAGCAGATAATTTTGCGAGGAGTAGATTATGCGGGACCCTGTCGAAGGCTTTCATAATATCAATGAATAAAACTATGACTCCAAGGTTTGAATCTAGTGATTGTGTCACGTAATTCAAAAATTCTAGTTGACAAGTGACGCAAGATTTTCTGTTGAGAAATCCGTGCTGGTTTGATATGAAATAGTCTGGTGTCAAGTATGCTAGGGTGGCCTGTCTGACAAGCTTCTCAAATATTCTAGCTAGAAGTGGTGTGTGATTGATGGGTCGATAATTGGTAACTGTATGTAGTGATCCGGACTTATGTCGCGGAATGACAACGGAATGCTTCCATTCTAAGGGGAAGTTCCTGATTTGATAGACTTATTAAAGAGATTGAGTAGTAATAAAAAGAAGTCTTCAGATCCAATTTTGCATATTGCTGGTACGAAACCTGTTTCATCAGGTTTGTAAGAGATTGTAACTTGATTACAAACTTTACGTATGTCAGAGGTATTAATTGTAATTGTTTCTAAAGTATTGCATGTAGGGTGTATGATTACCTCTGGATAAGAGTTGTTATTATATGAAGCATTGAAAAATAAAAGTAATTCTTCGCAAATAGCAGAAGGCTCAGTTAATACTGGGCAATTATTACCATGTTGATCCTGTTTAATGATGTAGTTTATCTTATCTAAATTTTCCGATGCCCTAGCGTTCATTAATTTAGATAATGCTTTCTGTTTTGTAATGAATTGTATTGTATTGAAATTGAAGACGCACCCAAGAATGTAAGTGAGAACAACCGCACTCACTCGAATCACAGTATGTATTGAACAACAACCAGAATCAGAATGAATGAATGAATGATAGTCATAACTTGAATGATAGTACTATTGATTATCTTTGAATGAGTGGTGATGAATGATCGATTATTATTGATCGTTAATCGAACAATCACCACAACCACCTCAGTTTGCGAATAATCCTGGGTTTGTATAATCCCAGTACGGCTTTTTCAACAAACGTTCTGATCTCCACGGAGGATCTAGTGAACCCGACACATCATCCACAGTTACCAACAATTGTATCGCTTTTTCAATGGCAGTAGTCCAAGGTGACAATAAGGCTTTTCCTCTAGCGGTTTTGAAAAGAATATTATCTGACGATTGTTTAGATGAGCTAGAAGGCAGTGCTGAATTCCCTTGATAAGATGAGTTCGGTGATTTATTCGAAATGGTATCTGATGAATTCTGAAGTTTGCAAACATTGAAGCCACTTTCTTGGTAATAAAAACTAGATTTTCCGTTTGAATCAATGATACGGGCGGATCTGGACATGTTAACAGGAGTATCGCTTGAATCGGTTGATAGGGAAGTCGAATTTTCATCATCAAATGAAAGAGATTTACCATTGTTAGAAATCAGTCGAACTGTCTTTCCAGATGCAGTTTGAATATCCAGAGTAACGGGAGTGTTCTCCATACTATGATAGGATGTATGAAAGTCAACGTTTCCTTTTTCGCCAAGCGGCATAGTTAAGGTATCATCATCATTTATCTGCATCAGAGCCTTGGCTTTTCCACGTTTATGTGTATTGAACATGACGGAATTTTGTGCTGGCGACAAATCTGTTGTTGCCACACACGCATCTTCATACTGTTCGCAGTGAGCTCGAACATCTTTAAAAGAGGGATTTGGCAGCTTCAAGAGTTCATTCTGCAGAATACTGTCATGTATTCAAGCAATTAGACGATCTTTCAATTGCATATCTAACGACTCACCGAAGTTGCATTTCGCTGCCTGAATTAGCAATTGTAGAATAAAATCACGAATTCCTTGTTTGGGCTGACGCACCATGGAATGAAATTTTGCACTTTCGGTTGGCTCGACATGTACAGGTTTCACGTTTTGCATTAGAAGCGTCTTCAACGTTTCGTATGGAAGAGACATAGGAGAATCAGGATAGGCTAAATTCTTGATTACCGTATATGCAGATTTTCCAACTACATTTAGAAAATGAACCGATTTTTTATCATTCTCAGCTTTCGGTCGTGTCATACACCAAATTTCGAATCTTTCACAATAGTCTTCTATTTCTCGAGCATTTGAATTTATATCGAGAGGTTCTAGACTTGAATTTGCCATGACGAAATGATCCTGAATTGTATGAATTGTATCCTGTTCGGGCGCACCCACTGCTCGCGACGCCAAATGTAATGAATTGTATTGTAGTGAATTGAATAATCAGCCCAAGAATGTAAGTGAGAACAACCGCGCTCACTCGAATCACAGTATGTATTGAATAACAACCAGAATCAGAATGAATGAATGAGTGACAATCAGAACTTGAATGATAGTACTATTGATTATCTTTGAATGAGTGGTGATGAATGATCGATTATTATTGATCGTTAATCGAACAATCACCACAGTTTTTTCACTAGACTTGAGGGCTGTAGACTCGTCAGAAATCAGTTTATGGTTCATAATTTGTACTAGTTTGTCAGATAGTTCATACGCGTGCAAAAGGGAAGATATGTCATGCTAATTACGAGCATATGATGTCAAATAAGCAATGCGTTTTTCTAACTTATGAGCTCTACTCGGTTTAGGGTGTCTAGCATGTCTGGTGGTAGATTTCTGTAGTAAGTCACCTAGTTTATTATGAAAGATTTTTGAGGTTACATTAAAATTGTCAGAAAGGAAAAATTCAGTCCAATCTTCGTTTCTAATGAGGTTTTTAAAGATTTTTCAATCTATGTGGGTAATTATATGTGGCTTTTTAACACTAGTTATTATGCTATTGCAACTCAATTCAAAAGATATAATGTTATGATCTCCATTGAAAAATGACGGAGATACCGTCAGGTTCGAAGGTGTGATATTCAAAGTAAAGACAAGGTCAAGGATATTTTTATTGCGCGTTGGTTTATCAACAAATTGTGTAAAACCTAATAGTTTGATGGTATCCGAAAAAGAATTAAGATTTGTGTCGTTGCATTCTATCTGGTTGAGTGAAGGCATGTTGAAATCTCCTGCAATTAATTTATAGCGGCAGGGGTGGATAGAGGCTTCTATGAAACAATCAGTCAAGCGTTGAAGCGTTGAAGAAATAGTAGCTGGTGGATAGTAGATGCATCCAAGTAAAAGATCAAAGGCCGGTAGTGCCAGCCAGATAGAATCTTCGATATGACCAAATACGGATGAAATGATTATGTTAGCTTGGAGGTTAGAGTGAACATAAACAAGGCAACCTCCTCCACGTTTTGAAACGCGGTCTTTTCTAAAAATGTGATAGTTTGGAATCAGAAGTTCACAGTCTGATTGCTCCTTTTTTGTCCAAGATTCAGTTATAAGAATAATATCAGCGGGATTAGAGAGAAGATATGAACGTAAAGCTAATATCTTGTTAGTTATGGATCGAGCATTGATAAGAATAAATCTGAGAGATGAGGGGCTATGATCAGAAAATGGCTTATTATGTATTTGATTATTATGTGAAGCATCTTGCTTTAGGTTAAAAGCCTTTGTGGAGGGATTTGAAAATTTCTCATATTTGAATAAGGGAACATAGTAGAGTGAGTGTTAAATGTGTTAAAATATGGTAAATTGGTGTCGGGGGGACAGCTTATATGGTTAAAAAAGTGCTGTGATGGGTTGTAATAATTCGAAAATGGGCTCGGGTATTGCGGACTTGGTCGATGGAATTGCCATGCCAAGTTCCGATCTAATGGATAAGGCATTATACGACAATTAAAGTTCCGAGTATTTCTATTGTCAAAAGTTGAAGAATTCCTGAAAGGAGGTGGTGCAGGTAATAACACACTAGTTTGTCGAAACTTCGGTAAGATGGTTCTTTTCCTTAAGTGAGGGGATGTAATAATTTTAGTTGGAATTTTAGGTGAAATAATAGGTTGTGTTGAATTATTCACAGAAGAAGGTGAAGTTGGAGGCGCATTCAACTCTTGTGGCACCTCATCTAATTCCATCGTTTCTTTTCCATTGTTGGAAGATTCGGTGGAATGTGGAGTAGTAACGGTACGCTTATGGAACCTAGTTCTCCGTTGCATTGGCGTTAGATCAGGTTTAAATAATACATTTTTAAATCTTGGAATCGATTTTAAAACATCCTTATGGGCTAAAATATGTGATGCCATGCATTTGTCGCTAAGTTCTAATAGGATTGGGCAAGACCTCGTAGGCTTAAATTTTCTCAAGCGTTTTAGCGAAGCGCAGTCAAATGGGAAGCCATAAGATGAGCAGATAGTAGTTTTTAAATCTTGTAAAGGATATCTATCGTCTATATTAAACAGAATAACATTATTAGATCTTGAGTCTCTTTGAAAAATTTCAGTAACAATTGATTCAACGAACTTATTAGTTCGTTGAAGTATATCCTTGTCTATATTTGAATTATCATCCAAGAGGATAGTCAATGGTTGTAATGTCTTGCAAACCTGTGTAACGAAAGAGATGTTTTTTAGAATTTCATTCAATTCGGATTCTAACTTCCGTAATTTATTCAAAATAACGGAAGTGTTCTGATCTAAGGATACGGAGCATTTGTTGGTCTTGGGGATTTTACGAATATTAATTCGTTTCGTGATAGGTGTTTTAGTATACATATTTCAAATAGTATAAATATAATAATAATCAAAAGAGTAGGAGATATAAAATAACGTTTTCGTAGTTATGAAATATTTGGCAATCACGTACCGTTTTCATCACAAACCGTTTTCATCTAGATCTTCTAACATATGAGAACTGTATATTTCTCCCGGAAAATCTGTACTAACATAAATGAGAATACCACCACTATCGGTACGAGTGCGGTCCCTACGAAACATGAAATAGTTGAATAATTCAAGTGAAACGTTGGGAACGTCATAAAATGTCCACGTCACTGTTACGAGAAATATTTTGTACGGGTTTGAGAGCAAGAAATGTTGAATGGTAGAAACCTCAGAAATAATCGACCGTGCATTAAATAATAGAAGATCAATTTCAGGAAACTTAACATGTGTAACTAAAAGTTATTCACATGAGTGGTCTGAAATTGATGATGCTAATATAAGTAAGAGTTTTGGTAATAAAGAGGAAAATTTTGCATCGGAATATACCTGGTTTGAAAAGAGTCCGGGTAGGTATTAAACGAGTTCCCATTCATGAAGGGACGCTGATCTAGGGAACCTATCGCGTATTAAAGTGGAAAATTGTAGGGTCTTGAAGAAGAATACTGAGGACGGGAATGCTTAGGAATAAAAGGACTATGGGGAGGAATAATCAGACCAAATAGGTCAGATGTGACCGGGAAGTGTCTATGGACTGGATGATAGGTGTAAAGGCCATGGCGTGGTTTATATTCATCTAAGTTTCGCTTGGCCGTATGCATCTCATGAATGTGCGGTCCACCGCGGAGTATTGGCGAATTTGCTTTGAATACAGAGAGCACGAGTTTTTGAGTAGATTTAACTGACGATCGAGCTGTGGGGTGTACATCTGCAGTGACTGTTTTAACAGTGGTGACACTGCTATCATGGCCAGAAGTTGAAGTTTTGGTATTAATGTTTAATTTCGATTTAGCTGTAAAGGGAATGTTACCTGAAATCAGTATATCTTCAGAAGCTGGGGCTCGGTGTATAGAAGTCAATGTGGAATTATCAACGACAACATCCAGGTCTATCAAATTAGGAATATTTGTCGAGGGTTCCACTACGTTGCAACGCTTGCGAAGACATTTGCGTTGTAAGGGTGTGTTGCCAGGCTTGATCGACACATTGGAAAATTGCGGCAAAGATTTTAAAACTTGTTGATTGTTAAATATATTCAACGCATAATTTTCGTGAACACATTTTAATGAAACCGGAGCACAACTACGATTAGATGGTTTTATAAGTCTAATTATAGATGCCGAATCCAAGGGTAGGCCATATCGTGACATTACTATCGTTTTCAGGTTCACTAAAGGGTATTTGTCGGTCATATTGAGGAGAAGAATGTTTCTTGCTTAGTTTCGACGCTGCTTAATTTCTAAGATTAGCGACGCTATGAATCGACCCGTTTGTTGAAGTAAATCAGAGTCCAACACGTAACTAGGGTCAAGGAGGATAGCTGGTGGTTCTAATATACTGCAACTTTTAGAAACCATGGACAGCTTATTCGCGACGGATTCGATCTTGTTTTCTAGGTTCCGTACAGTGGACAGAACCGTGGACATATTTCCATCAAGAACCACTGAACATTTTTTAATTGAGATGTAGAACGGTTCGTTTCTCTTGAAGATTTCGATTGCTTGTAATGAGACATATCGACAGTATAAAATAAGTATTGTAGTGCAGATTAAATACTTGCCAAAATCTCGAACACCACTTGTTTTTGTGTATTGTATACAGGCCGATTGTATGGACCCGAACTAAATCGAAATAAAGCCTAAAGTCTGCAAAACGAAATAAATTTTGCACACATTGGCGATCTAAACTGCGCCGTGATTTAGCCTTCTGTATAAAAGACTCTGGTTCGTCTAGTATCACAATATTTCTGGTCCTAGTTTTCATACTTTTCTCAGGATAAGCCCCTTTTGCAACGCTCGCAATTCACTGCGGATTGAAGCTTATTGCGAGTTAATTTTCTCTGAATTGCCGAGACGCGGTTCGGTTTACTTACTTGTTCGTCAGCGCGGTAACT
>JACCGJ010005881.1:0-31813 GCA_013407085.1 Atriophallophorus winterbourni
TGTTCGTGAGATTGCTCGGTGCCGCACTGATATCATGGAGCAGAATAAATCGTTTTTTCATGCAAGTTCTGAGATATCACATGTAAAGCCCGCTTCTGCCCAACGTTCGAAATCATCGGCCATGAGCTGTTTCCGTTGTGGGAGTAACCAACATTTAGCGAACAGTCCATATTGCCAAGCTCGCAAAGGCAAGTGTAACAAATGTGGTAAGCTCGGTCACTTTGCTCGTGTATGTCGGTCTCAAACAGTTTCTCAAGTTGATACAAGTGACACAGACATGGTAGATTCTAATACAGCAACATCGGAAGCTGAACATATTTATGGCATTTCTAGTCATGAACTTACTACATGCTCTGCAATTGAACCCAAATTACCTTCTTCGGATATCCGTACAGTACATTTTTGCTTGGGTGACAGAATGATAACTTTGCCTATGGAATTAGATTCAGCTAGTCCAATAACAATCGTTCCGTACGAGTTTTATTGTACGCATTTACAGTCATTCCCTATTCAACCATCGAATTATGTTTTTGGAAGTTACTCGAAAAACCCTGTGCCCATTCTGGGATTTCTCAACGTGCCCTTATTTCTGGAAAGGGAGTTTAAATCCGTTGTTGCAGTTTACGTGTCGCACACTAACAGCAAACCGTTACTTGGTCGAAATGCTATGGTATCGCTGCAAGTGACCCCTTCTATTGAAAGAATGACGATTGCTGCGGTGTGTATTGATAAACTGGAATCTCGTTTCCCTAACTTGTTTCGGGATGAATTGGGACGAATCCCGAACGGCAAGCACAGGATAAATCTACGGTCTGATGCTCGACCTTTTGCTATATCTCAGCCACGGCCCATTCCTTTGACAAAACGCAGTTCCGTTTGTGATGCGTTGAGCAAGATGGTTGCAGATGATTTGATTGAACCCATACAATGTTCTGAATGGGTGCATCCCTTGATAGCGGTTTGGAAGAAAGACGGAACCATTCGCATATGCACTGACTTAAGGATGCTTAATAAATATGTCATTGTGGAAAAATTTCCACTTCCTACAGCTGATGAATTGATTGTGAAGCTCTCAGGAGCAAGAATCTTCTCAAAACTGGACATCCGAAGTGCATATTTTCACATGCCTTTGACAGACGAATCTAGACCACTGATAGCCTTTCTTACACCTAATAGATTGTATCAGTACAAAGTTCTGCCTATGGGTCTTAACAGCGCTCCAGCAGCCTGGCAGAAATTTATCACATTAGCATTGTCCGACATACCCGGCTGCATTGCCTATATGGATGATATCTGTGTTTTCGGATCATCTTTGGAAGAGCATGAAATTAATCTTAATACAGTGTTGCATCGCCTCAATTCTTTGAACCTACGTTTGAACATTCAGAAATGCCAATATTGTGCTCAAGAAGTCGAATTTTCGGGTCATTTAATTTCATCCGCAGGCGTTCGGCCGAATGTTAAAAACACAGAGGCAATATTGCAATGCCCGAAACCACAGGACAGTGAACAGATCAAACATTTTCTAGGATTGTGTTCCTATTACCTTCGACATTTACATAATTTTGCCACAATCACAGAGCCCCTACGTCGGCTCACCAGACGTGACGTAGCATTCGAATGGAAGTTGGCTCAGGACGATGCATATAATCAGATCCGCCGGATGGTGTCCTCATCTCCCACAGTGTCTATTTTTGATGAGGGTTGCCCGACGTTTGTTACAACTGACGCGTCAGATGTTGGGCTTGGAGCAGTTCTGTCACAGATGCAGCAGGGGACTGAAAAAGTTATTGCTTATGCATCACGTACCTTATCGAAAACCGAGAGAAACTACTCCGCGGGAGAAAAGGAAGCACTGGCTTGCCTTTGGGCCTGTGAACGTTGGCATATTTACCTTTTCGGCCGTCGTTTCACACTGCGAACTGACCATACAGCACTGACAACCCTGTTGTGCCGCGGAAATAAAGGACAGAAGCCCATTCGAATCAGTCGCTGGTATTCCAGATTGTTAGCTTACGACTTTGAAGTAAAATATATTCCTGGATCACAAAACCGCGTCCCGGATGTTTTGTCTCGTTTACCAATGTAAAATGTTGATGAAAATGAAGATCTAACCGAGGTGACACTGATTGCTAATTTGGAGGTTAACCATCTGGGAGCTATAACACAGAGGTTGATAAATGATCATACCGAAAAAGATAGTTTACTACAAAAGCTTCGCGGATACCTCCAGACTGCTTGGCCAAGTAAGAAGCTTATTCCTGTTGAGTTGAATCCGTTCTATGCTGTGAGACACGAATTGTCTCTCGTGGATCATTGCATCACAAGAGGAAACCGTATCGTTGTTCCGGAAACTTTAATACCAACAGTGATTGCATGTGGCCACAAAGGACATCCCGGAATTGTACGAACTAAATCACGTATTCGTGAATACTATTGGTGGCCAAGACTGAATGCCTCAATTGAAGCTGCTGTTCGTCAGTGTGCATGTTGTCAACACGCTGATAAATGTGCCATACCAATACAACCCCCATTCAACCGATTGACTATCCTATGCACCCTTGGGCAAAAATAGCAATTGACATCATCAGCCCTTTTATGCGAGCTCCGTCATCTAAAAGAAACATGCTTGTTACAACTTGCTTCTACACCAAATGGCCTGAGGCACTACTTTGTGGTGAGGTGACGTCAAAAACCGTGATCAAGTGGTTGCAGTATCTTTTCGCGAGATTCGGATTATTCGAGGAATTAGTTACGGATAACGGTCCACAATTTCGTAGCAACGAGTTTACAGAATTTCTCCGCTTCAATGGCATCAAGCACACTTCACCAGTGCCTTACAATCCAGCAGCGAACGGAATGGTTGAGCGCATTAACAGAACACTGAAGAAGTCTGTACAAGCCATACAGTTGCAAGGTGATTCGTGGGAGGACGCCCTAATTCTGGCTTTATCAACATACCGAACGACACCACATACGGCCACAGGAAAAACTCCAAGTGAGCTTATGTTTGGGAGACAAGTTCGTACGAAGTTAAATGCCGCATTTCGACCGGCGCAGAGAATCATTAATGACGAGCAGCTTCGTCGACAATGTTATCAAAACAAATACAGGCGGCATGGGCAAACACTCCAACCTGGTTCAACTGTGCGCGTTAAAAAACAAAATTGGTTCAAGGGGGAGAGCGCTTTCAAAGCACCCACGAAAATAAAAACTGTGTGTACACCCGGCACTTACGAATTAGAGTATGGTACAAAAGTTAATGCCAGACGCGTCTATAGTGCTTCCGGGGATCGGCCATTACAACTGCCCGTATGTGACAGAGCAACGCAGCAACCACAAGCTGGAGGGTATAGCCAATTGCGAAGAACGCTCAGGGTACGTAAACCCGTCGACCACTACCAAGCGTGGCGGATTGGCTCGAACAGTAAAGGGGAGAGTGGTGTTGTGTCTACGCTGCATAGACCTGTCCGCTGTGTGCGTTGACTTATTGATTTCCGATCGATCACTCACTCACGCGCCACGCTTTTAAACTTTGTCCATCGATAATATAACACTGGTTTCGTTCACAAGTCCGGTCGTTTGTTCTTGCTGTTCTTTCGGGAATAAGTGATTTGTGCTTACTTGTGAATATAACAGGGCACAAACGTTATCTAAGACCAAGTCTGACTGACAAAACAGGAAAGGTGTCCCAGTAGCGTTCCATCCACCGCACACAGAAAGCCTCAGAGCCAAATATCTAACAACAAGTCTGAACTCAAGACACATAGGGAATTCGATTAGTGGCTTTGACCCTAAGAGAATTTAGCTGATACTACATCACACGAGTAAAGGTGGGTGGTTATAATGGCTAAGGGTGAATAATTTTGTACATTTTTTGGTCATGCAACCGTATTTAATGACCTAGATATGTAGGACTATAGTTAACGTACATTATAAATCATCTTATGATAGAAAATTATTCAAACTAAAGGTGTTCTAGTTGAACTTGCAAATACCAGATAAATCCCAAGTTGTCTAAGATACACACAGGCATGGTAGATGTTCTGCTTGTTGAGATAATTAAGCGAGATCAATATGAAATGTTGCACTCGTCTGCGTGTCCTGAAATCCTTTAATTATGTGTCTGCGTGCGACATCACAAAATCCGGAGTCCGATTCTGTAGCGGAAGAACATTAACTTGCATGAGCACCCGTGTGCAGTGATTGAAGTACCAGGTTAATGTATTACCAGAATTTGATAGCTGCTGGTCAGCGATTCGCCAAATTAGATTTGTTCACGTCAACGGAATATAAACCTGACCACAGTTCGTACTGAAACCGTAGTCTTACGAAACTTTTGTCAGCAACGTGATCTAAATAATTAGTTACAAACTTCCCCTTCTTGAATTTGGGCTACCGGTAAGTCTCATAACTAATCCAAAAACTAGCTTTCGACAGCATCTACCCATTCGTTTTGACATCATATTACATGGCTCGCCATATTCAATGCATTAACCGGATAGCGAATCATACTACTCAACTTGTGCCAGTAGCAAGAAAAATTAAACCGCGCAGCATAAAATTCGGGGACAGAGAGCATCCCAATATACTTGTTAATATATATGTATATACAAAGGTGAGCTGTCATCAATAGTTAATAAATCAATTGTAAACGAACGGATATATTCATTCGAAAACTAGACATTGAAATGTTAGCCATTGCCATGAAAAGAAAATTAGTAATTAATCGGTTAGAACAGTTTTAGGTAGCGCTTGGCTCCTGATCACAGTTTCTTCAGACTAACAGGGTTTAGGTTTAAATTACAATTATTCAGTAATTTTCAATTATTTTGCACCATATAGCCATCCAACAACCGAAGTTGTTGCAAGCTTCATTAGAAAAATGCTTCAACGATATTATCTAACACCCCTTGTGGAAGTTTATGAGATACTCGAATACCCCCGGCAAGTATCCAAACCACAAGAAAGATGTGAACAAAAATACAGTGTATTGTTTAGCAATATTTTGTAGGGGTAAAAATGTAACCCTTATAGACAAACTGTATAGAACCGAACGAATTTAATCAATAGTCCCCAGAATAACGACTCTGTGATGAGGGTTTCAACTTGTCGTCGATCGCGTACACATCCATCACACGGAGTTGAATTTGTTCGACAATTTCGCGAGATAATGAATCCGAAATAGCCTGAAAACGAGAAAGTTGTATTCAAACGAAAGATTACTTGGACATGAGCAAAAACCGTCAAACGATAAAAGTAAACTATTTACCAGAACAATCCAATGCATTGCTTATGACCGGGACTGTGACCGATAATGAACCTAGAACAAGTCGCAGGCTATATGTCGTTCCCGCTTACTGATATTTCGTCCAGCTCTGAGATTACCTCAGGTGCGCATACACTCGTGGATTTGTATGGTCAAATCTCCATCAGTCGATGATCTGAGGACTCACATCGTCTTACGTGACTATAGACTCTGGGTCGAGATATTTCCCACTGCGTTTACATAGTAAATCTGTCGTGTCAAAAGATAGACGACTAGAAATAACAAAATCTAGAATATTCAGAACAGCTAAGATAGATAAAGATAAATAGCAATTGGGAGACTCAGAATGTTTAAAGGTTGCTGTGAAATCAAAACGAGGGGCGAAAAGAAAGTTCTTATCTACTTGTCAGGTTAATGAGTAAAGCCTTCATATCTCGCTTGTATGATGTATGAGAGCACAAGCCTGATCCCGGCAAAGTGCCGCACAGTCAGAGACTGCACATGGGCGAAGATACTGTCAGGTTGCCCAGGCCTAGACAGATATGAGGAAGCAAAAAGAATAAGAAATGGTAGTGAGACTCCAGCCTGTTTCAGCATGCAGCTCACTACCTCTGGCCAATTAATTAAGCACGGTGTTAGCCGCACAGCACAAAGTACTGCACGATTGCACATCCGTGCAAAGGCTAGAGAAGTTGACTCGAGTGGTGCTAAGGACGCCGCTTTGTACCCATATTCTCAAGACCCTTCATTGAAGCCGGCTCATCCTCCAGGAGTAGATAGTCACACAAAAGACAGAAGACTTGAACTGGCACAAGAATAGTCGTTAGTCCTCTTGGAGGATGCCGAATAAACTGCACAAGAAGTGACGATACATCACGCTGGGTAAGATAAGCATGATATTGATGAGGACCTTGCTGCAGCTGATGATGGTTGCGATAATGAAGCCATTGATGATTTTACCCATTCTCGCTTACAGACGTTTTCATACAGCATGTTAGGTCTGTCCTTATTTCAACTCATATGGCCTATACAATAAAACTGTAGCGAGTTTATGAAACGAAATCACATCACAAACGAAATTAGGTGTAATAGTCGCTGAAACGTGAATATGTCCAGACTATACGATATTCAAGCTGCAACTCACTTGCCACCAGGCCATTTCTGAATGTCGATTCCCGGGAATTTCGACGCCCGCGATTCTCAAAGCCAGATGAAGTATAGCCGCCGCGATATGCTCTGGAGAGAAGTCCAGACAAATAGGGGAGTGATATGAATCTGCCAGAATTGACCAGGCTAACCCGGGTAGCCGAGCTAATGCGATTGTAGCGGCGTTCATTGGTGGTTGGTTCGGGGCTGATGCGTTGAAATCAGCACCACTCGGCTGAGCGATGCCTTTTCCGACCCAATGTAAAAGGGAATGCAGGTAATGAACGAGGTAGGAGTGGGGCAGCGGTGGACGTCGAACGTGGAACGAAAGTAATCGCATGAGAAACAACTCGGTTTGTACCAAACTATCGCGTAATCGATCGTATTCATCACCAACTTCAAGAGGAGGACGACGGTTTTTATGCAACGTTCTGGAATTTGAAATAAAAATCATCATAACAATTAGTTTCCTGGAGAACTGGAAAGCAGTCTAATGAGTCAGCGAAAACAAATAGTTAATAGGCCGCTGGAAGTGTTGGCAATTATCCTCGGGAGAGCAGGTGATACCGAAGCCGGTTTACAATTGAACGAAGCTAAGCACTGTCAGACTGAATATAAATACCTCCTCGATGCGTACCAAAGCAAGTAACTGTTCACGTACAACTTACAACCGCAAAGAAAATTACAGCGATTTTATGCTTGAGAAATAGGGATTAAATTGTGAGTCAATTAGCATCAATTTCCCTTGATATATATGACAAATTCATCCGAATGCGATTGGATGCATAAAACCATAATCTTACGTCAGAAAAAAGTGTCATATTGTCCGAGATAGTGTCAGGTTTCTTAGGACAAGGATAGTGGGTTTTCGGATGTAGATCATACTGCTAGTAAATAAATTTCGCAAGGTACCCATACCGATAATGATAATATCAAACAAGGATAAAAATAAATATCAACGATCCTTTACCTATGAAACGCAACAATTACATCTCGTAGACGTTGATGTTCTTCTTGTACTTTGCCACCAAGACTGATCGATGCCATTGCAATTGTCTGAAAAATATTAATTAAAGTCAGTACACTCCACTGAAGCAAAAAAGAAAACTTGTATTGTTTAAAATCACTTACGTATGGATCGATATCTCCCAGACTATGTTTGAACGAATGTTCCACTGCCTCTGGGCTGGCCCCCATATCTCCATTGAGGGCAGTCGCGGCATTTGTCGAGGTAGTCTGTTCATCGCCGGTGATGATCACACGTAGAGCACGGTGCAAAATGGTGCACGCCGTAGCGACGGCATAGTCACTCATGGCAAGACGCCGCCCGGTTTCACGAACATTGAGTATCAGATTGAACACGGCAGCTTCGGAAAGCGGCGGTCTGGGAGCCATACTAGCTAGCAGGCTGTTTGGATTCCGAATGGCCGTGAATGAAGCGGGCATTTCTCGAGCACTCATGGCTAAAATGTTGATTTGGCGAGAAGTTTATCACATCAATGTATTGACATTTTTTTAAAAAAATGATAAAAAATTGTACAAGCATTTTTGCTGGTAACAGTTATTTTGAATGATTACGTTTCCAGTGCTACACAACAGCATATAACTTGAAATAGTTGAAAGAGTAATGTCCTTGTTAAATCTGGCTAGTGTGGTTGATGGTGGAACGCTTGGCTGATGGATATCCTCCAGAAATCGACAGTATCTAATCCCACGTTCAGTGAGTGTCGAACTCTGCCGCTCCAGACGTGTACTTTCGCTAACCAATATGGAACACAACAGCGTAAAGCAACGTGGCAAGTCGATAACGAATCTATAGTTAGCAGACAAAACCACTCACAACAAAAAACGATGGATCAGGTTACACAAACGTGAACATGATGACGAAATCACAAAGTGTTGATAACAGAACGGTCAGGCCGTAGATGTTAACGACATATTCCGGTTGACGCATGTGGATACTGGTTTAGAAAATAACGTTTTTAATGCTCCTTAATGATGTAATTTCAAGGTAAAACTAATCCTCTAGCGCGAAATTTGATTGACACATTGCAAATTAAATATTTAAACAGGGTACACTGAAAACAATGAAACATATTCTAGAATTATATTTCAAACATAGCAGAAAAGTACAAAAATTGAAGAGAAACAAATAAACAGTTGGAAGTGACAGGAATACCAACAACGTCACACAATGACAACAATGAAATGATAAAAAACAAGTCAGCATTGGTAGTGGAAAAAATGCAAATTAAAATCAAGTAAGAATAGAATTTGATGGTTAACAGTTCGGTGGTGGTAAATGAGTTGAAGAAATGCGCTAGGCAAGACACCGGATATATATATATATATTGTTTAAAACGAGACAAGAAGAGGTAAATGCAAGCACTTCGATTTTTTTAACATGCAATCGGTAGAGAGAGTGCGGAATCGTGGGATAAACTTTCTTTCGTGTTAGACAACAGCTGATCGGATTGAGAACGTTGGGAAAATGTGGCAACTGGTTCGGACGAATTTGCAATTGAAGATACGTGGGACGTGGACCCGAGTGAAGTGTGTCTCAAGGAACCGAAAAGTGACGAATCACATTCAAGCGGTGACGAATCACGAGCGAAGGACGAGAGTAAACTTGAAAACGCAGCCGGTCGCACTTCGTTCTCGATTCGCCGAACGCGCGTTTTGCGTTTGTGTTGAAAAAGAGAACTCATAATGGGTGGTTTGGATCTACGTCGACTGTGACCCGGTGATGAACGGTTGAATGGATGTATGGAGGAGCATTGAATCAGATTTCGACATTCGGAGGTGACAAAATTCCCCTCCTCGATATCCAACAGAAAATGCTCCAACAAAGTGTAAATAAATTCAAGGTCACGCTGTAAAGAAAAGGAATGAATTAGCAATGAATTCTAGGGCAAACATCAAGTGAGGAAATAAGGAAAGAATGGTAAAAGTTGGAATAATAGATAAGATGGGAAAATTAGCTATGATACAACGTGAGTGCGCTGTGGCTACCCAATTGTTCAAATTCGTGATAGCGAGATGGGGAATTCTATATTTTAGTGACGATCAATATATTGTAGAAGAGTGAAGTGTATTAGCGATGAGTGCTAATGGCAAGCTTTCGGATGATATGTCAAACGCCGCCCTTTGAGAAGGAAGCACCGAAACCACTGACGACGGCAATCACGAAGCCGCTACGATTCATGTTCCAAAAGGATTACACGAGAATGGTACGAGCGACAACAGCCTCGGGAACACGAACAGATGGACAACATCAGCCGCTATAGCACGATATGCAAATCGTCGAGGATGGTCAAAGATGCCTACTTTACTTTACTTTTGTGCGACTATCTCCTCCTGGAGGATGAGTCGGCTTCAGAAAAGATTCTTGGGAATTTGGGTACAAAGCGGCGTCCCTAGCACCACTCTGCGTTTGTTCGAGTCAACTTCTCTAGCCTTTGCACAACCAAGTGCAACCTGCAAGGCAGCAGGGAGTTGCCAGAAAGAGGTGGTCTACTAGACTCTGTTCCAGGTTTTTCCTCAGGGTTTTCTCCCGAAGCCTTTCCCGCGATCGGGTGTCCCACAAGGCAGCGGAGGTTTAACATCAGGGTTTTCCTTCCCTTAGATGTAATGCCCTCCCGGGCTAACGAGCTACATCTGCCCGAAGCAAACTGGTTTTCAGGCCAACCAACGTGATGGAATCTTGAATGAGCCGGTTGGCACGAAATCAATCGTCAATTCAGATTAAAGTGTCAACAGGTACAGCTTTTTTGATTGAGCGGAGTCGCCGTAACGTGGTTTACCTATATAAGATGTGTGTCAAGTTTTTGTTAATTGTCATCTGCGTAATAAACGCGTTTGACCACTTGGCTTGGTCAACATTGGACACGTTGACTTCAGTGATGAATCGTGGGTGCGAATGACGCGATTAATATTGAATCCAGTGTCCTGAACCATGTGCGGGAAGCATGGTAGACGCTAGGACAAAATACGCGGTTTCCTCTAGGTTAAGGTGACATAATCCCTCCTAATACTTCACACCGACTGCTACAATATGATGAAAAGATGTGCAATCGACCCAAGACTACATGACCGGACAGTATCGCACCACAAGACTAAAATTGCTGTCAGTTTTACCATGGATAAAGTGTTCATTTGATGGTCGTGAGATTTCAGCACGTTCACCGTCAGCGTTCACTAACTGGAGCCAGTGGAACTGCAGGATAAAATATCGGGAAGCCTCTCGGATTGATAACGATTGCTAATGAGGCCACAATTTACGACAAACTTTAAAGTGATCTGGAGTGTACAGTGGAGTTATTTCATACCTCAGGGCAACACTCGCGATTGCCAAACAAGGTGAAAAAACTCTCGGTAAAAACAAAAAAAAATTGAACGAGCAGGCATAGCAAGTGAAACAACAATGAATCCCCACGATGAAAAGAAAATTAGCGACACTTACATACGAATGAAACATCCCTGGTCTTTGAACACACAGCATTTTGAACACAAAGTACACATCGAAGCAGCCCTCGTGAGTGAACTGATTGATTAAGATGCGGAGCGCGCAAAACGTCCCCACACGTTGACCGGCGTTGCTGAGGAACATGGAATGCGAATGAGATCAATCACAAGGCAGAAAATTCAAAAGAAACAATGGTATTAATGGTAGTGACAGAAGGAACATCGTCCCGTTTTATACAGCGTCTGTTCGCACATGCTTTAAATAAGAAACACTGTGGATAAAATTTGTTTACAAAAAAACAAACGCCTGCTTTTGAATGCTCACACCTTCGGTAATTAATCACCACTGCTGGCCAGTGTTAATCTGGTAGACAACCAACCGGGTCAGCTTAAGTGGGATCCGAAGCGAAAAACCAAACAAAGAGCATTTGCGGATTACATATGATTAATACATTAGGTGGCCTCAGCCTTGCAGAAGCATCACAATGAACGGCTTACTCATCAACGACCACGATTGAACCACCGGAGCTTCGGGATTCCATATCATCCTCATCCGCATCATCGACGGTATGCGAAACCAGATCCAACAGTGAGTGTACCAACTTTAAATCCCCTTGGCTTTCCGATCCATCCGACCCCCACTCGACCAAGCGCCAAAGCGAGCAGGCGAGCGCATAATCTTCACGATCCGATGTCAAAAGGAATTCGTATCGAATCAACGAATCACCACAAGGATTATTGCCAGCGTAGCTGACGTGTAGCCATCCAATATCACGAATCTGAAACAAGAGCACGCAAACAACATGGGTCAGGGATAGAACGAATGGATAAGAATCACATGAACCTTGTTAGTCTACATACCTCGTGTGAGTTCGTGGGCCAAAATGAAGGTAAATCGGGAGAGGACAAGCAAATAATCAATGAGGCATTTTCTTCCCAAACCATTTTCCAGAATTCAGATTCGGTGCCCGCGAGTGGATGGCGTGCGACAATGTACTCAGACAGCGTCTGATAACCATGAAGTGAAGAAGAATTGATTCCGAGCAGTTCAGAACCTAAACAAAAAGAAATAAGCGCATACTCAATGTGTGAACTGTGAAATCTAATCCAACTGAACAGGAGTGAAATAACTAACCGAACACCGAGCAAGACCCACGGCGTTTGATCGACATGCTCGCTGACTTGAGTTGATGTGCATCATCTGACTCGACGCAAGCCTGAAACAAGTAGCCTCAATAATGTTACGATGTGTGTTGAGTAGATCCAACGATTAAGATGCTACATATGTAGACAAATAGTAAAAAGTGAGAGACGGCTGGCTACGGGTCAGTCTTCACCGGACGATGCATACAACATCCGGCGTGGCCTACGTTAACATTTCATATGAAAGGCGTCCAAAGCAGTGGATACCAGGTCACTTAATGGTGGTCGGGAGGTTTCTACTGATATGTTGTTCGAGCAGCCCTATACAAATAACGAAGATCACAAACCCAGCGGCGCTTAACAATAATCGTGAGGTAGTGAAAGTGGCATAGATTCTTGCATTTTGATTCAAACCAACATCAGAAGCAAACCAGAGGCACTTAAGCTTGGCAAACGCAAATCTAACTTTAGTAAGTGTGGTTGTGATTTGCAAATTTAATGCATTAGCATTTAATGATTAGCTTAATTCACAGATAGTTTTATTACTGCGCGATTGACAGCGAGCTCAATATTGAACTACAGTAACTTTAAACAAAAAGCTAATTTACATGCACTTCCATCGCACATACCCCACGACCGGTTTCGTGCTGTTTGCACTCAACAGGTAGGGACAGTAGGACCAGGATCCGCATGCGCAACTTGTTTACCATTCTTCTACTGTTTCAAAAGCAACATGTTTACAGTAACTTTAGTTACCGATGCAGAGAGAGCATAAGACATGCTCAGTTTACAAAAAAAGTCTCATGATTGACATTTCGGCGGTGCTAGTTGACTTGACTGCAAATTTGTTGAGAAAGCAGCGATGTGATGTCATTTAAATGGTTATGATGTAGGCTTCAAAAGCGCAGAAGGGAACTGAAACTGAATCAGACGAAATCCAGAATAGTAGCATGCCAGATGGACCTGAACTGTTCGCCATGCAGATGATTTTTATTATCCAGACACTATTTAACTTCAACAATCAGGCAAATTATAAATAGCGAATCACAGATAAAGGCAAAAAATCGATGACCCAGCAACCGGTTTGAAATTATACAAATTAAGGCTTAACACTAGAGTGTTTTATTTTACTTGTGGAGAATTTTTGATAAAAAGTAAGTAAACTACATTGACATCAAAAAGGCGTATGTCGTACCAATCCGTGACTTTCTGCATTAATAAGCTCGACCCACGCTACTATCCAGTAATTCCAAACAAATCAGACAAACCAGATCTCATAATAAAGAGAACAAAAATGTGAACAAAAACGACTGCTGCTTCAGGTCATTGAAAAAGGCGATAGAATGGCTCACCTCAAATAGTTTCTCCAAATTCGTTCGCCCGGATGAATCAAGAGCGCGCAAGCGTGAGAGGTAGTCGGTGAAATGAGCGGGTCGTATCACGTGACTCGGGTTCAAAACGAATTCCCGCAAGGCATCGTGAATGAAGGCATATTGTTGCTGCACGAGATGTTGCAAACAGCCGTGAATTTACCATTTCAAGTGGGTGGAACATGCCAGTTTAACGTAATATCATACGGTTGTTCAGGTACACATGTGCTGCTTATATAACAAATGGGAGCTCAAGTATTGGGTATGGTATGAAAGCACAAGCCTAATCGAGGCAGAGTGCCGCACAGTCAGAGACTGCACGAAGGCTAAGATAGTGCAGATTGCGCAGGCCTAGGAATGTGTGTAGGCAGGTGTGGTGTCTAGGCCTGGGCAACCTGACAGTATCTTAGCCCTGCAGTCTCTGACTGTGCGGCACTTTGCCTGGATCAGGCTTGTGCTTAACCAAACTAGGTGTGGTGATCAGCTGTTTAAGCGCAGAATGAAATTTTGTTCATAGTAGAAGAGTCATCGCTTTCTACTTTCTTTACGCTGAAGTAAATAACGCTAAAATAATTCCGAAATAAACGGACAATATGAATCTACAGTGTGGTTCACATTTGAGAACCAAGAAGAAATAATCAACGCAAATGAGGATTACATCGCACGGATGTGTAATCGTGTGTTGTGCTGTGCAGCTAACACCGTGCTAAATTGATTTGCTACCGGTAGTGAGTTGCATGCGAATACATGCTGGAGACTCACTGCCGATTATATTTTCTTTCCTCATATCTATCTAGGCCTGGGCAACCTGAGAGTATCTTAGCCCACGAGCAGTCTCTGACTGTGCGGCACTCTGCCTCGATTAGGCTTGTGATTTCATATATACATACACACTCTAGGACCACTCAGAAAGGATACTCCGAAGAATGAAATGAGACGGATAAAAGCAAGCTTAACCACGTTGGCAACAGTATAGCATTCACATGAAAAGCAAGTTATGTGTGAGCAAATGTACCTCCGTTTGAACCAGTTTCATACGTTGTCGTCGAATGTGTTCCAAGAAAGCACGAATGGTGACCAACTTTTCCGCTTTCAACTGACGAATTAAACTTTCGATGCAAATGTAGGTCCCAGTACGTCCAACGCCAGCGCTAAAATGCATAAAAAGTGAACGACATTACATTACGAGCTTCAAGAAGATGCTAAACTACTGGGACGAAAATCCATTGCAAGCTCGAGGCAAAAAGATGGGAATCGTAATTGTTTTACATACCGGACAGCCCTGGACGTTCAATTATTTGGCGGCTGGTGTAATGGTATAAAAATGCTTTGGATTTTGTTGCGTTTATCTCGAGGACAACTTTTCCGGCATTTCAGTCAAAAATAACTACATCAGGGTAGTCGAGATTAGAGATCCGTTGAAACTTGAGCCCACTGATAGTCCGTTATTACCTGATTCACAATCCATATCTTAACAGAACTGACGATAACGGACAGTCTTGCCTGACCCGAGCGCTTGTAATAGGCTCTAATTAGGCTAACGAGCTTCGTGGGAACCCCATACGATAGCGTGACTCCTCATAAACAACCACGGTATACGTAATCGAAAAAGGCGCGGAAATCGATAAAAAAAGATGCTATCGTTTGCTGTTGGCACCTTGCACGGTGCTCCAGAATGCTGCGTAAGGGGATTAATTGGTCTACGCATCCATCCATGGGCAAAACCCACCTTGGTTGAATCTAGTGCACCGATTTCTTTCGGCGGAGAACCGGTTTAGTAGTAATGTCGCAAACAGATTAGCTACGGCATGGATGAGGCGTATGCTGATTCCACGCATACATGCTGACGAAAATGCCTAGTAAATAGGATCAAGACACCGTATTAATTATGTCTGGATGCACAGACTAGGATCTATCTGTAATTACGCAGTTGAAAGCGCGATATGATAATGAGAAACAACAATGGCATTGAAACGAGTACGATTTCGAAAGACGTGACAATGTCGAAAGTTTTCTGGCGCATGTGGATTCGAGGCTGGTAGCCAGAAAATACATAGAGAAGAAAGGAATCACCTGCAATTGGGGTTGATATGCTAAAAGGTGTAGTCGGAGATACATTTCAACAAACAATTAAACAAATTGTTCCGCGTACAACAAAAGTGAACGTTTTTATGGACTAGGTGATTTCGACATCTGATTAAGATAGAACTATTTTGGTCTGACACCTAACCAATAAAACCGGTGCAGGTTTAGAACGGAGAACGACTACGATAACCATACCTGCAATGTACAACAATCGGGCCATCCTCCAAGGTCCAATGTGTCACGGAAGCCTCGACAAATTTGAGCACCGGAAGCGGTGAGAGCGGCACATCGAAATCACGCCAATCGGTATACTGATAGTGGTAGACCAATCTTTCTTTCGTGCTCTGAAGTGAAACAGGGAATCAATATTCGTGACCGCATAACAGACATTCCGACGAAATGGGACACAGAAAACGAGACTGAACTTTACAACTTAATTAACGGGCTTGAAAATGTAATGTGACGTGAAACAAAACCTTGCGATACTGATTTTGTCTAGACGGTGTCTAATGAACCGAGCGAGAAATGATAAACCGATGTCGTTTGGGCTTACATCCAACGAACAGTAAATCTTTGGGGAAGTTAGGTCACTACTTTCAAAAAAATAATGCGGATTCATTCAATATGACGATAGGGCTTCTGTACTGCCAAATTGTTTGTGATCGGTAATGTGCTGCAAGCGGAAGGACGCTGAAGTCTCACTGCCATTACCCCATGCCTAAATCAAGGCCTGGGTGTATCTTTGTATGTGTGAAATTACAAGTCTGATCAGAGCAAAGTGTCGCACAGAGAGATGGCACATGGGCTAAGATACTGTACTGGTTTCCTAGGACTATAAATAGAAATGGCAATGAGATCCTGGTGTGATTTCGCATGCAGCTCACGACCGGTGGGAAATCAACATAGCACGGTGTTAACTCCTTAGCACAGAAGTACTACACGGTTGCACAACCGTGGGTAGCCGAATAGGATGAATATACGTAGCTCCGGATGACGATGTTGTTCAGATGGTGTTCGCCGAGATAGTGTAGTTGTGCGGTTGGACGTGTTGTCACCAAGCTAGATGACATAATCAGCAGAACTTCTTTCGAAGTGACTCAATTGGTATTCATTGGTAATCAAACGCTATCCGGAACGAAAAGCGAATATGTGAAAACCGATTTGGACCTGAACGAACACAACAGCTAGTCGACGTCATCTAGATAACGACCCGAAAAACCAAGCTTAACAAACGGCGTGACCTGGAAAACAAACTCCGATTTATTACCCCCCCCCACTTGGGTCAAGAACCTGTCCGACAGACCCCTGCCAGAGAACGAAAAACGAATTCTCGCACGTGGCCTCAACTTCAATTTGAAAGACGCGGATCATACCGAATTCGTAGCTAATTTGGAGTCAATACTGAAGACAGAAGACGAACAAGAAGAAGTCCGCCAACGAATTGTACCTGCGCTCACCAGGAATTTGGAATATAGCACACTCAATAAACAGGAAACCAAAGCTTTGAACAGATTGAAACAATACCGAAATATAGTTATTCTCCCAGCCGACAAAGGAAGAACGACTGTGGTAATTAACAAGGCAGATTATATCGAGAAGGCTCAACAGCTACTACTACAACAACGTGTGAGGGTTTGAACGTTGTGGATGAGAGCGAGTGGGCTGGTGCTGAACATTTACCCTGGTGACAAAAACAATGACTCGATTTTTTCCTATAGTGCTAGACTCTGAAGCCGCGTTTTCGAACCAGGGGTGCGAGACATAATTCCCTGGGGCGCGAGATGCTTTTCCATATTTGTGTCTTTTATTAAGTGTTGTCATTCTCTGCTGATTCATTAACAATTTTTCAGCGTATTCTGTGTTCGTGTAGTGATCATTTCTCTTATGTCTTTCTATACGGGGTGTTGGACATTAAAAGTTTGGGGACCACTTCTCTAAGGCGTTCCGAAAACTGTGCGGCGCCACTGCGGTTGCGTCACGACATAAAAAGCGATGAATGCGAAAGTGAGTCGAGCGTCAGTGATGGCTGAGTTGAAACCGTATCAACCAAAGCGACGAAATCGCCGTGGCTGAAATCCCTCACAGGTGACACAGGGCTGCATTGAAGGTAATTGCTTATAATATGGAACTCATAATAGAACCATTTTTATTTACGATTTTCCATTGAGGGCAATATGGTGTAAAGGACTAGTACGGTACACGATTAATGGTGAAAAAATATTAATTATTAAATATGTAAACCTCAAAACTGGCAATGTGCAGCAAAATTCGAGTGTGCTTGCCACTCTAGGCAGTACTTCTGCATGACGTATGTGTACGTAAGGCACAAACTTGAAGCCAGGACTAGTCCTGGGCAACCTGACGGTATCTTAGCCCACGTGCAGTCTCTGACTGTGTGGCACTTTGCCTGGATCAGGCTTGTGCTTTCATACATACATACACTACCGATAGCAAATTAATTTAGTGTGGTGTTAGCTGCGAAGCAAATAAGTACTGCGCGATCGCACATCCGCGCACAGAGACCACGTAGGCTTATCTAATGTCAGATGACCCACGTCTAAACAGATATATGATGAAGGGATAAAAACAGGGAGACGCCGCATGCAGCTCACTGCTGACACGAAAATATTGCATGACTGTACAACTGTGCAGAACAAGTAGCATGGAGTAAAACTGATTGTCACAGCTAACATATACATGCGAGTATACGCTGCAATTTCGGTAAGATTATCACAAATATATCCCTTTAGGTCTGGACGATATGAAAGTGTCTCAGCGCTTATACACTCTACGACAGTGCGGTATATAACCCAGATTTCGACTTGCATTTGGGAACGGGCAGCTGAGATTCAGAATATAAAAATTTATATGTAACACAAATTACTCTTTTGCATCGAATGTGGCGGATTGCGAACACCCGCGTGGTGTAAAAGGCCCGGACGGTTTCCGAAAGTATTCGAACGCAAATGGTACCGTATAGCTGCTGGCCGTTAGTGGGCCAGTACTTGTCACATTTGCGCTGAAAGAGGAAGAAATGTCGGTTCGTAAATCACGTATAAAAATGTAAAAGTACGTCAAACAAACAATACGCGATAATGATACATGCCAAAGTGACAGGCTGTTCGGTCCACTATACGTTAGTATATAACTAGGAGGTTATGTTTACACATTCGTTCGGTCATGATGGCCCTCACACATAAGTATGTATGTATGAAAGCACAAGCCTGATCCAGGCCAAGTGCCGTACAGTCAGAGACTGCACGTGGGCTAAGATACTGTCAGGTTGCCCAGGCCTAGACAGATATGAGGGGGAAACAGAAATAGAAATGGTAGTGAGAGAACAGCGTGCTTCAGCATGCAGCTCGCAGCTTGGCCAATCAATTTAGCACGATGTTAGCCGCACAGCACGGACATGCTGCACAATTGCACATCCACGAAACAACGTCGAAACCTACCCGTCCGCGTTCAATAAAATTCGAAATCATCACGATCACATTGCACGCCTGTTCCCAAACCATCAGCCAAAAATCGTCAAACGTCGTTGGAGTCGGCCCCTGAGCAGCGATATAAGCGGCTCGACGATGATAACCCTGCAGAAAAAGGAAACATTATCACCACATGCTACGGCGATTATAAAGATTGTAGTATAGTTCAGTAGTGAATGGATGGACTCACATCAATGTAGTTGGCGTTGATGTAGTCACTTTTGCCGTTTGTTTCTTTCAATATCACTCGGGTGTGGTCGTCTGGATAAAATTTCGGGATATTGATTAGGCATAAGGATAAGTGAATCACCTCAGACAAAGACTCTTCCGCAAAATAAGAAAACGGTGTCATGGGTCGAAAATGGCTGAAATCTATGGTGGAATCTAACATTAAAGGGGCCCATGAATGAAATGAAATAAAGATAGGATAAAATTAGCATTAGCGGGAATCGCAGTAGATAACCGAATCGACATATCGCGCCAAGGGAACAAGGTGACCGCAAAAATGGTTGATTGCGAGAAGTGTGAAACAAAGAAAGAACCCGTAAGCCGAGGAAAAGTCCCATTTAAAGACTGATAGTATGGCATGGTGCATCTAATTGTACACTCCGGTGAGATCGAGTTTATCGGCTTAGACATAATATGCGTATTACGGAGTAATCTACCCGTGAAATAATTCCCCATATTCAAAGACAGCATTCGGTCAATATATTGTTGTGCTCACATCTCCACCACTTACTCGCCACAATCGGTTTCTGGTTGTTTACGGTTATGAAGTGGAGCCAGTAAGATCAGGTTCAGTGTGCCTTCAAAAACAGTGATGAAACTGTAAACAAAGTTATACTTGTATGCAACTGTTGAATAGGGCGCTTACAAAGAACCACTGTGTTCAGATAAAGAATGACAACGTGATTCCTGGATGCGCACTCAAGGTGATTATAAACTACCACAACCCGTTTCTGTATTTTTGATGCCATTAATTGGTCAAATGAGTTCAGATGATAAAATAAACGTATAGCCATATACTCAGGTATTTATTCATACACCTGGTAACCGTACAGCTGAAAATTAGCTGAATGATCAACCGATTCATCGAGAATTATTGTTTTTTAAACACAAGGGAAACTAAGATTAGTAAAACGAAACTGAAATGATATGCGCATACGTGACTCACATGCCAGCACGTTGGAGTAACGATTTTTGGACGTATTCTCGGGCAGCTTAGCGACGCATGTTGTCCACTCGTCACTGGCTATGGTTTGTTCTATTGCCTGAATGGGGTGATGAATGGAAAGATGAGAACTACAGAACTACAGAGTTTCGACAAAATGAAGGATAAAAATAAGACACTACGTATGTATATTGATTCGATTTTGACGATTAATGTGTGCATCTATACACGTCGGCATAGGCAGCTAATTGGAAATAGCGGTTGAAACGATAATGATGACCAAATAAACGAATACACGAGCGATTAAAAGCGCAAGAATATTGACGCGGGGTGATGATATAATCGGAGCTTACGTCGAATTCAGCTTGGAACCCAGCGTCATTATTCGCATGGGAAGCGGCTACGTGATCGTGTAATTCAGACGCAAGAATCGGCTCGTAGTTTGACTTGGTGAAGCGTAGCGGGACGGCACGACGATATTTGCATGCAGGAATCTCCACCGAGTGTGAGCAAAACTTGTAGCGATAGCAACCATATGCCTTGCATTGGATACGGCTGAACAAGATTACACATGGGTGATTTCGAGAAAATCAGAAATAAAATGAGAATATCAAACTGCAACATGAAAACACTGACATTTAACGTAAAGCGTAGGCAGAAAAAGTGAATTGTTCTGTGAACTTAAATAAACATTTGATGTGACATGGTTCAAATAAAAGGGAATTCAAAATGTCGCATCAGTAAATTGTAAGTAGAAGGAATTTTCAGCATGGAATGGTATGGAATGAAAGTACAAGCCTGATCAAGGAAAAGTGCCGCACAGTCAAAGACCGCACGTGGGCTAAGATACTGTCAGGTTGCCCATGTCTAGGCAGATATGAGGAAGAAAAACGAACAGGAGATGGTACTGAAACTCCACCCTATTTCAGCATGCAGCTCACTACCGGTGGCCAATCAATTTAGCACAATGTTAGCGGCACACCACAGAAACACTGCACGATTGCACATCCGTGCAGTAACCCCAGTGAGAAAACACTTCTCGATATTCTCCTCAGATAGATGCAGTTCATTCGTAAAGAGATATATTGATTCGATCGATAGAAAGTAACTGAAATCACAGACTATGGTTTCTGGTAGACGGTAAGTTGACAGTTCCCGATTTCCGTAGATTAAATGCAAAATAAGATTAAAAATAAAGCGCAATAATCAGAAAAGCTAAATGACGGAAAGCCGGGAATGTTGGGGCGGTCTATTTGCTTACCTCCAGGTTCAAGCTCGCGGGAATTGCGAGCCAACGACAAATGTATCGCGAAAAATAATGTAAGCGAAGTAAAGTGGAGTGGAACTTACGTGGCAAGGCAAGATCCGAACGCAACCGCAGAAATAACAAACAGACAAATTGCGACGATTCCCACAATCGCTGTACTATCCACTTTGAATCCACGAGACACTGAAATGAAGAAAAAACAGGAAGTGTGGTGAGCGAAGTAGAAAAGCGTGTTTGCTTAATTAAAAGAATGACTAAACGCTAAGGACGACTTGTTTTAATATGAAGTGGGAATAGCTTTGATTTGATGGTTCCATTGAAATTTACGCTGAACAAACGGGACGTTCTCGACATCCGCTCAAACTCCACGACAAATCCGTTGCGTTTACAAGGTGCAGACAGCAGGGTGAGTTTGCTGGATTCCATGACCTTGGAACTGACAAGAAGGCATTAAGTTAATGGTGGAGATATTACGTGATTTCATGTTCCGTCAGGCTAATAAAGGCAGTGCCGATGCCACAGCGCGATAGTAGTGAACAGATGATACAACGAGTCCCTCGATAGTATACCAATCCATCAGTCATTAACCCAGCATCCTTAGCGTCACCGGCATAAAAAAACAATGTATTAATAGCAACCACAGAAACTCATGTCATAGAGTCACGACGAAGTAATTGGTGAAGAGATTGAGAACTTACAACGCTACAGAACTGACAGAACAGTCAGTGCGAAACGCGATGGACACATACACATACACCTTGATGACATGCATATGATATTTTCGCGACAGCTTCCTTGCGGTTTTCGTTACTGGGTATAGACGCGAGCTATCCTCGTTACACCGAGGAACGCAAATATGCAGTACAAATGTTTAGTGCAAATAATTGATTTACGACTGATAATGAGTTGCTTGGGGAAACACGCTGGAAGTTCGCCGTGGTTAATACTTTCTTACATTTCACAGAACCCGAGGAATATGGTATTAGCTTAGTCGACGCGCAGTCTATGAATGCGCGGCACTTTCTGACATCAGGCTGGTGTTTACATATATATTGTTGTTGCTGTTTTAGTCGTCATGATACAATCAAGGTTAATCAACATTCACGATGCCCATAACGAAACTACTTTTCATATGGAGGAATAAATATTTTGCAACGGTATGATGATGTGAAAGCACAAGCCTGATCCAGGCAAAGTGCCTCACAGTAAGAGACTGCACGTGGGCTGAGATACTGTCAGGTTGCCCAGGCCTAGACAGATATGAAACAAGAGTGGGATATAATTAGGCATAACTTGCGAGCATACACAGCGGAAGTCTCGATCCAAGAACCAATATGTTAAAAAATAATTCGAGTTTATACTCAATTTTGAAATGCTATTGTTCTTCTAGTGACAGAGACATTAAACACTTCCATTATACATCATCATCATGGAGAGCACTATGCAGGTAGCGTGTACCGGATGCTTAGCTGCTATACAATCACGACAAAATAAAATCCTAAATTCATCCATTATACACGGATGAGACCGCAGGCTTAGAGTAACTCGTATGAATGCAATATTACTATTCGTGTTCACGAAAAAGCCAAAATATTGTTTGGTAGTTCAGATCGCCCTAACATCGACATCACCCATTTTGATAAAATTGCTAGCTGAAAAAGGGTGATGAAGGACTATGAAATTCGGCCGAGAATCAATTTGCGAATGCGAGCATTGTGGCGAAGATCATACAGGGAGGCACACTCACCAGCCACAATAACGGCCACCGGGTTAGAGTCGAGGCTCTGCTTCTCACAGTCATCACCGGGACGACACGTGGAGCGTTTACGCACAGAACGGACGGTAAATACGATGCGACTGGTGTTCGGATCTTGCATGATCGATCGAGGCAGAAGAGTCTATGTAAAAAACAAAATAGTCGCAGAAAAAATAAAAATTAGTGAGGGACAAACATTGATGTGATTTTGAATAACTTTATGTAACGTGTAGTTAAGCGAGAAACGATGAATAGAAATCACAAGCCTGGATCCAGGAAGAGGGCCGCACAATAATAAACTGAATGAGGGCTAAGATTATGCCAGGTTGCTCAGGCCTAGATAGACACATGAAATAAAAATGGTAGTAAGACTCCAGCGTGTTTTCATATGCAGTTCAGTACCAGTGGCAAATCCATTTCGGCGGGTGTTGACAGAAGCACTGCACCATTGCACACTCGCACTGGAAAAAACTAATTTAGAGCACTTATTGTTTGCCAAAGTGGAAAGAAAATGTTCTAAACAACATTTAAATTACCAACGGTAAAACAAAAAGTGAATATATCAGTGGAATACAAAGTGACGGAAACTAAAGCATGCTTGGCTCAATCGTTCATTATGTGGGCACGGGTAACCTGACAGTATCTTAGCACACGTGCGACACTTTGCCTGGATCAGGCTTGTGTTTTCATGCATACGTACATACATCGTTAAACGGCAATAAACAGAGTAACCATGGCAACGGGTCACAGCGGCTAAGTTCACGGGTTTAACGCTGCTGGCCTCTTGTCATATATGCTCAACGAATAAACAGAGACGCCTGGATAAGCGTGAAAGGGTCGAAATGAACTAACCGTATGGAATTTCTTTGATGCATCACAATTACAAAACGAGCGATAATTGGAATCCGAAACTTGTGTGGGTAAACAGTTTGGCTGGTGCGAACTTGCCACGGTAGACCAACAAACAACATAGTAATTCTGCGACAGATCTCGATGCGATGTACACGGGCCGGAGCACGTCCAATTCAAAAGTATGCTGTTCGGATCAACGAAAGTCGCAGAAATCAATTCCGGTGGAGCGGGGTCTGCAGGAGAAGGAAGAATGATTGAATATACAGTGCAGAGTGATGCTTTGTGAAACACCATTCTGTGTGGAACTAACACGGATGCTCCGAGTTCATCACCTGATTGCTTTAATAGGCAGCATTACATTAATAGTGTATTTCGCTTTGCTGATTTAAGAGCAGTGGTAATGTTTTGGCGCGTGAAGATGGGATGAAAGATACAATGTTGGTTTACAATCTGAAATGAGTTTAACAAAATGGTGATTAGTTGAAGACAATACGTATCGTATCACCACTATTTTTTGCCAACATGCATACTGTTGAATTGAGCGTTACGCTACCTGCAATTCTACCCTTCATGGCTCGATGTTGCATTAGCGATAAATGTTTGACTTCAGCTAATTGATAAATCCTGTTAGGCGCTAGGTGGGTTGTATGGTATGAAAGCACAAGCCTAATCCAGGCCAAGTGCCGTACAGTCAGAGACTGCACGTAGGCTACGATACTGTCAGGTTGCCCAGGCCTAAACAGATATGAGGGGGAATAGAAATGGTAGCGAGACTCCAGGGTGTTTCAGCATAAAGCTCCCTACCGTTGGCCAATCAATTTAGCACGATGTTAGCCGCACAGCACTGAAATGCTGCATGATTGCACATCCGTGGTGGGTTGTAGGCACTAACAGGGTCATACAGATGGAAAACTCATAATCACGGGGAAAAACACAAACTAACTTGGAATGTCTGTGTGGACAGAATAGAGTTCACTAAATCGTCCGAAGCCCGCGGATGTTGCAGCAGCGATGCGAACTGCGTAACACACGTTCGAATCGAGCACCTCGAATGTGAATTCTTTTGGAATGGCGCTGAGTTGTTGATTCCGTAATCTCAGTGAGGCATCTGGTTCTTTGGACTCGTCGGTAACACATCGGTATAACTGAAAAAGAATTTGTTAGGATTAAAATACAGGATCAATGCTCCAGCATGTATGCTGATTATTATGGCGAGAGCTGAAGTTTGAGAGGAAGAGCGAGAGAGAAGATGAACGCCAGACTTTCAACATGATTAGCATTAGAGTATTAGCCTGTATGATACCAGGTCATGTTTGCAAAAGCGATATGAAAGCTCTGGAGGTTTGCCCCACGAGAAGGAAAGAACTTGCGCTTGAAGTGTAATTTTGGAGGCACCATGTGAAACCATATATTCAAGTTGTTGAAAAGCAGATACTGCTAATGGCCGCGAAACGTAGATCAAGCCGACGGACCGAGTATTGCCAAGCGCTGTGGACGCGGTGGGAAATATTGGTCCTTTCGAATCGGACGCTTGAGTTAGACGAAACGCAACGCAGCACGAGATCATCATGCGCCTGCGATGTGCCTCCGTGGTAGACATCAACCGAAGGATGCATACGATGACAACAACAGCTAAGACGCGCTAATTACCACGGATGAAAAATCAATTTGAATGTGGTCCGCAAAAAAGGGGATTGCAGAGTTTTGCTATAAGACATGCTAAACGTAACACATGCACTCTAATGTGAGTATGCTATAAATTCACAAGTAAAATAAACGAAAGCCTAATAGTACGAATAGTTCAGAGTTGGTTACAATAAACCAAATTCCTGTGAGATAAATTTGGTTTGCACTAATGAAGTGGCTTAAATATCACTTCCGATGTGTTGATCTATAAGTAAAAGTATCATGAGGTTTCAATGGCCGAGTGTAGTGTTTTCCAGTTGGTCGAAATTAGCGATTTCGGAAATATGCAATGATACAAATTGTTCTCGGATAATAACAGGAACAAAATAATAACAAAACTATAACAAACTGTACTCGTCTTTAGTCCAAGGAAGAATGAACTAACTATGAAATAAGATGATGCTAAGGATGCCTCGTCTTGCCGCGATTATAAATAACCTTATGAAAGCAAAGCGCGGATGACCTCGCTATAGTGAACGTTGATCGAATTCAAATTTCGGGTTACTTACTTTACTTTTGTGTGATTATCTCCTCCTGGAGGATGAGTCGGCTTCAATGAAGGTTCTTGGGGATTTGGGTACAAAGCGGCGTCCCCAGCACCACTCGGCTTTCGTTCGAGTTAGCTTCTCTAGCCTTTGCACAACCAAATGCGACCTGCAAGGCAGCAGGGAGTTGCCAGAAAGAGGTGGTCTACCAGACACTGTTCCAGGTTTTTCCTCAGGGTTTTCTCCCGAAGCCTTTCTCGCGATCGGGTATCCCGCAAGGCAGCGAAGTTTGAAAATCAGGGTTTTCCTTCCTTTAGATGAAATGCCCTCCCAGGATAACGAGCTCCATCTGCCCGAAGCAAACTGGTTTTTAGGCGCCAGTCATTCGCTTTCACCCCTTCTCCTGTTGGTAGAAGCAGTTCTGCCGGACTCGGGGAGCCACTCGAGCAGGTCAGAAGCTGGACTCGGTTGTCAGAGGCTATTTGAGACGCGTGCCATATGGGAGCATTTTATAAACAGTAGGAGCTTATCCCCAGTGCCACCCCCGGCGATGACAACCTTTGGAACTAAATTTCGGGTTCACTGAATCCAGGGCAGCAATGACTATTGGAATTTGACGACATCTTGGAATCGTATTGTAATTTTTCGATTAGATTGGTTGCTTGTTTAGTAGATTGATGAAAAGGGTTTTTCTGTGAACGATGGTAAAAGCCGAAAGAACACCATCGCAAGGATGGCGTTGTACTCTTTGGCAACGACCAATTTATGCCAAAGCCAGGCCTAGGTAACCTGACAAAATCTCAACTCGCATGTAGTGCGGAAATCTGCGTGACTCCATGCTAGTGATTTTAAATTTGCACATTTTCTCTCTTTGCCGATTTATTTGACGTAAGCTAGGGACATAATGTAACACGGCCTTTTAAAACGATATTGTGACAAAATAAAATAAAAACAAACTGATGACTTGCCTCCAACTTATATCCTATCAAAACCCCGGATGTATTTTGAGGATTCATCCAGTGTATAGTTATTGAATTGTTCGTTGAAGAACTGGAGATGAATTCAGGTGGTGGAGGTACCGCTTCTGCTGTTCGGACCAGCAAGTGTGTGGCCGGGCCATTTGTCCGCCCATCCCAAACAGAGCTGCTAATGTTATATTGTGTATATGGCCGAAGACCGCGAACGGTGATTAACTGAAAAACAAGAGAATATAAATATCATCATGCGGTTGTAGTAATCCGTTAGATTATGTATTGCAATATCCCAGATGTGTGGAAGTTGTGGTAAGCTACGGGTTTCCCGATCCCAGATAATCAGGTAAATGTAAGAATGAGATAGCAGTGATTCGCAATTTCAGTGGGAGGTAATTTAGTGTGGCGTAACATAACCCGCAGGTACTGCGAAACAGATAATCGGTAAAAGAAAAACGATCAATAGTCGAGTGGAAAAAACAATATTAATGCTCGATTAATTATGGAGATTAAGATAAAGCGAACGTAAAGGAAATCAGTGTTCAAACTTAAGATATGCCACCCCCTCAAGCGAAAATCAAGCTCGGTATTGATTCAATGCAGCTGTTTCTGACGAAAAAGTCCTGATTCTGTTAAACGAATGTTGACTAGCACATCATGTGTTAGAAGGTGTGAAAGGGACTGTATAGCAATCGGTGGAGATATCGTATACACATCGAAGTGCATGAGCTAGCGTAAATTGAAATAACAATCTAGCCGGTTCATTCACTGTAGAACAAGCTGCAGAAAAGTATGTAAAGTGAACAGCAATCACTGCTTCGGTATGTTTTCATCGCATCAAGAATGGGCTATGAAACAGTAAGTTTGCCAAAGCATAGAAAGATATATAAAGACTGGGTGGAGGTCTGGTTCGCCGGTTAAATAAGCGTCGCAAACAATTCAGCACGGCAAAATATGTAGTACAGAAGTGTACTTGTGATTCCATACCATTCCATAACATACAGAAGAGTACGAGTCAGTTATTCAAACATTCTGACAATGGATTTAAGAATGCATTTTCACACGGGTTTCAGTTAATTTAGACGTTCTCGACATTTATTAATCCAGCATTAAGGATTTGTGTTTGTGGAGAAGAAGTGCTGTCTTGCATATCAGGTCACTAAATCTAGTGCGGTGGGCAATTTCTGAGATCATTTGTGGTTCCGCCAAAATGATTTATTGTGAGAGCTTTCTAACCAAGTTTATACCGCAATCAAGCATACGTGCACATGGTGAATCACATGATGAACCACTAATCCATCCTTTCTCATATCTGTCTAGGCTTGAGAAACCTGAGAGTATCTTCGCCCACGTGCAGTCTCTGACTGTGCGGCACTTTGCCTGGATCAGGCTTATGATTTCATACATGTATACATACACGTACACACATACATATATACATGCATGCATACATACCTACAAACCTGCATACCTACCTACCTACATACATACATACATACTAATTTACCGATTCTCAAAGCCCAAGATTCCTTAACCGTAAATACATCAAAAGACATGTTATGTTTAAACAAGTTGCGCTTGTACGTCACTGTTGGGTAAGGTTGGTACGAAGAAACCTGTTCAATCACATGAGCCCCCACTCATGTAGATTGGGTTTGAACCCATGACCATGAATATAAAAAGCTCATTTACACGCATTTTCATCACACATATATGCATGCAAATGAGCTATTTTATTCATGTTATGTTTGTTTGTGAACATAATGCATTCGTTGCTCTGTATGTTTTTGTGGCGCTCAACCTGTGCGCAGGAATTTGCGAAACATTTTTTGCCATTTGGAGCGATTATTCACGATAAGTTTGGATTTAAAACATGTCATGTGCCTGTGATTTGTCAGAAGTGCAGCTAGAGTTTCAACAGTTTCACGTGCAAGTTATTTTCGATGGGAAAATTAAGTACGAAATTTATCTGCTGCATCTGGAAATTGTTGCATCAACGTGAGTAAAAGTGTCAAATTCATTTCATAGACAATATGAGCAACAATGAAATAAAGTGAGTGCAGGGCGCGTGAACAGTTGAAAGAGTGTGAATATAAGTACAACTTGAATATGCATACCTCGTACGACTGAGACGAAATTGGTTGAACGTACTCCTCGATTAAGTTAGGATCATCTAACGGTGAAACGAGAATTGTATAGCTCCGATTGAACGTGGTGTAATTGTGCGGGTACGAGAAAGTTTTGCAACCAACTGAAATATTAGCGGGGTCTGAAGCAATTAACTCCGACTGATCCACTTGAAGCATGATAGACGATGACGATACGTTATGCACGCTTATAGTTGGTCGAAGTTTCAATTCACTCTGGAATGTCACTGAATGAACAGCCCTGGAAAGTATGCTCCATCCGAAATTGTTCAAGGATCGCATGATAAGACTATAACACCTTGAAGGTTCCAGACCAGAAATCAGAAGGGAATGTAACGGAGCCGAAACATTTTGGTGTTTGACCAAATTGTCTCTGTCATAGAAAAAACACAATAATGATAAGTTTGCAAAATAAAGCATGAATGTAAGTTCCTTAAAAATTGCGATGTGCGTGAATTCCAGCCTTTCAATGTCGAGGAACAAACCAAAAACTAATTATGAGGCTCGATTGTACGAAAATGATTATGTATAACGAAAGATGCCGCCGGATTGGGTCAGTTAGTCGGAGCTCAGGGTTATCACGTTTATACGATAAGTTTAGAAGAATGAGCTTGAAGAATAGAGCATGTGAAGAAAGGTGGATTATTTCCAAGGACTGTCACGCTAATCTCCAGAAAATAGTCCACTATTAGAAAGCAGAGTCAACGTTAATAAATAGAATGATGCCGAAAATACAACAGCGCTAAATCAAACAGATCAAGCACATCGTTATGTAAACCAGAAAAGTAAAAACTCGCTGAAATGTGAGCGACAATACTACTCCTGTTGTCTCCAGAATGTTGTAAAAGATACAGGAGCTCAAACGTATTTTTATCTTCAGTATGACAAATTCTGTGATCAACAATTAGATTCGTTAATTTACATTTTAATTCAATTTATTTGCGGAATCGACTGTATATTAAGCATAATTTCTCATTAAGACAGTAACAATTAGCTTTTTGGAGGAAGCAGTGAATAATGGTTGACAAAAAGTTCCGGATTGACAGAAACTTCAGCGTAAAGGTGAATACGACTGATGTTTTAAGTAGAGTTTTTATGAGTAAATCCTAGGATCCTTAATATTTTCTTTACTCTCATTATTATATGACAGTCTTACTGGAGTGTTCATGCTAAAATCCGCGCAGATGACGCAACGTTCGTTAGATCAATTATTGAAAGAACCTTTTCCGATACTTCTACAGAGTTACTAAGGAACCAATAAACTGGGATCTGTACTCAAATCTAAAAAGGGTCATATGTAATAATCCATTATCAAAAGGCCATATATTAGGTTGATGGGGTGGGGAAATTGGCAGTAAACATTGCGGTTCCCAAATATTTCTAACAGGCTGAACGATGCATACTCATTACACAAAGCTGCTAAGCCTTCGATCTATTTGATACGTTCGTCGCTGGAGAATTGTATAACTTAAAACAAAGCCGTCATTAAAACACAATAAATATGTGCCCCAAGCGTCGTCACTGTATTTACCCACATTTAAAGTCCACTTTGAAAGCGACAAGCGCCTACCTGTCGAGTAACTAAGGGACAAAACGGTATGTCAAAAAGGAAGTATGGATAGTTATAATTTTTTACAAAAGTGAAGACATCTAAAATCGGACTTGAATGAAACCTTAAAACATTAAAAGCTTCAAATTAGCTGAGTTCAAATAATATTAGCTTATTAGAACCAAATTTGGGTATTAATTTACTCACTGAAGTTAGCATATTGGCTTATTAGTTAAGGTTTTTTATCAGTGACACAATTAGAAACAATAGTGAAGCACGAATGGTCATTCAGGCCTAAAAGGTCTTGCAGCATCGGATTGAAATTAAAAAAAGCAAAAATTGGAAATTAATGATCATTATAGAAATTAAAAGACAAACCTTTCATATAGATATAACGAATGCAGTAAAACTGGACTATTTCGATCATTTCCAAATGACCAGGACGCGAGCAATGAAGTAGGTGACTTCGGATTCAATGAAATGTTGAAAGGTGGATCCGGTATATCTGCAATCAAATTTATTTAAAAAAAGTACCTGCAACAACTATACGTTTTTGCTCAACAGATTGTCGATTATCTAGCGAATATGAAACGCAAGAATACAAGCCGGCGTCCTCGAAATTAATACTAATCACCATCAATTTTCTTCCTCCAGTGTCATCACTCAAACTTAAAGGAATTTGCGTTCCATTTGGAGTTTTCCAGATGATCAATGTAGTATCGTTTAAACCACAGCTCAAAGTGACATTATCGCCTCGCCGAACGAAAACTTCATCAAATACTTCATTTGTTGCATCAACGACGAAACATAAAAAAGCAACAACGTTGATTGTACGATTTAGCAACGTTGGAAGGCGTAACATCTAGCAAAAATGGGAGCCAGTCCCAAGGCACGCACTAAACACAAAGACACCTATCTACTAAATTGCATGACAAGCCACTGTACCCTTGATATTTGAAAATACCGC
>JACCGJ010005882.1:0-12658 GCA_013407085.1 Atriophallophorus winterbourni
CTGCCATACAACCATGAAAAGTAAAATCCTAAAAGATGGGGAAGGGTGGGACTTAAATTGCTACGGCTTCTATAGAAGAGTAAGCACAAACAAACTGGGAAGAGGTGCCTACACCTCGAATGGAACATGCATTCAAACAAGTTTCGTGAACGAGTAGAGCGACATCAGCATGGCCGCTTCCTTGCGGATTTCACTGTCACGCGTCATAACAAGCTTTTCTCGTCACTCCGTTTGACAACATACAAGGTTAAGCAAACACTCCAAGAAGATTCTTAGTGCAAGACCTCCATTGAAACACGGTTTTCGTGACATATCCTGAAGCGTACTACTTGGCGATATAGATCGTGGGACCACCGCTGGAAGACGCGCTGCGACTACTTTGGAAAGTTACTCAGGAAGAATGTTTGAGGGCGCCTCGGCCATAGTTACGGTTTAAGTCTCTTTTCGTTGATATGCTAAATACCTGCATAAATTGAATGCCACCGGTAGTGGTGCTTCCTGCGAACACGCTAGAGGTTGCTAAGGCCATTTCTATTTATTATCGTTTCGCATGCCCGGCTAGGACTGGGCAACCTGTTCTATCCTACCACAGGCAGTCCATAGACTGTGTGGGCACTTGTGACTGGATCAGGCTTGTGCGTGTGCGGGACATACGTACCGTTAGATTTCTGCATTCTGAGCTCTTTTTGTTGTGTGTTTGATACGATTTGTTTACGTTGGCCGTTTGTTTCAAATATCCCCGTGTGTTTTTAATGATCAACATATTCACAGTTTAAAATGCTAAATGCAGTACAGCGTACAAATGCCTAAAAATCTTAATTACATATGAAAGATCCTGTATTCGTAATGTTTCTGTTTGCTAATCTGGTTTCAGACGCCAGCATTCTGAGCAATACGCATCTGAGCGATCTCAGCTTATCAGCCGCTCGTGGATTGAGTCAGATTGTCGCCGCCCTGCCCAATCGTCGAATGACCGTCGAGGTGGTGCTGTTCACTCGATTAGCCAGTCGCGTTCAACAATCGGTGATTGGCCGATACGAATCGGATTACATTTTCAAGCCAAAAGCTGTCGCCATTTTGGAGGAGTACGTTTCCACTTTTCTGCCGTGCTTTCATTTCATTAACCCATGGGGTTATTGACCATGAGATGTGGGTTCTAGTCTTCGCTCGAGCGGCCATTTTTGTCCATGCTCATCTCTGGTTTCAAGCGTGTGGCGGTAATTCACTTCATCTGCTTCAACTTTAGGAAATTGGTATGGTATGAAAGCACAAGCCTGATCCCAGCAACGTCAACCCATGCCGCAACTGTCCGAAACTGCCCGTGGCCTTAAAATATACTGTAAGGTTGCCCAGGCCTAGACAGATATGGGAAAGCCAATAGAGATGGTAGTGAGACTACAGCGTGTTTCAGCATGCAGCTCACTAACGTTAACCAATCAATTTAGCACGGTGTTAGGCACACAGCACAAAGTACTGCACGATTGCGCATCCGTGCATAACTGAAGGTTTAAACGAGACGTTAAATCAGATGAATTGTGTCATTCTCCATTCACCCGCTATGTTTCCTACCATCTAAGTTATGCACGATCACTACCCTTTGCTCGGGTTTTAATCAATCATCTATTCTCAAGTTTCCATTCGGAATCACAATATCGATCGATCCACGAGGAATGAACGTTTCACAAGGCGATTAAAATGAGAACAAAACACGTTCACCCGAATTGACGCCATTCGCATTGTCTGTTATGTGGGGTTTTACACCGGCGCATCATTTTCGGTTATTAATGACGTGTGAACTGCGTGTCGGAAACCGGTCTTGTGCACAAAACGCGGGAACCAAACTGGCTGAGTGTGTGGATTTAGGTACCCGCCGCTCAATTCTCTCCTCTCAAGACCTTGGTGATTAAATAACCTCAATGTTTCGCTCATTTAGATAAATAACCTCAATGTTTCGCTCATTTAGATTCCGGAAAGACTTGTCGGATGCAGTCCGTCAAATTGACACCAACAATCTGAATCGCGACATGCATCATCAATATCGAGCGCTGGACCCGTCGCTGATGCCAAATTATCCGGGCATTTGACCCACTCTTCCCATGGTGCTTTGAACTTGCTTCTACATTCCTTATCACTCAGGTGGTTTGCATTCCTTATCCATTATTTGTTCTTCTTGTATCACTGTTTCAATCTGTTCATTGCTTCCAATTGTAAAAGTTCTGGCAACCATATCATATCATATACTTTGAATTTATTTGATTCAATCAACGCTTTCTTTGCATTTGACTTTTTTCTTCTTATCATGAACCGCAGCCTGATTGTTTTTCAGTTGTTCGTTTTAAATAAATGTATTATTTTTACTCTGTTTTCTTTTCGGTTGTGCGTTTTTCATTCTCATGTTTGAAAATAAGAGTGTTGCATGGGGTTCGTACCATTATGAAATAATACATACACACGCCTGCCGCTATGACCCCATCATCATCAAGACCTCTTACACGGTAGCGCGTACCGAATGCTTAACTGCCACACAACCATGAAAAAGTAAAAACCTAAAAGATGGGGAAGGGTGGGACTTAAATAGCTACGGAATCTATAGAAGAGTAAGCACAAACAAACTGGGTAGAGGTGCCTACACCCCAAATGGAACATGCATTCAAACAAGTTTCGTGAACGAGTAGAGCGACATCAGCATGGCAGCTTCCTTGCGGCTTTCACTGTCCTGCATCATAAAAAGCTTTTCTCGTCACTCCGCTTGACAACATACAAGGTTAAGCAAACACTCTAAGAAGATGCTTAGTGCAAGACTGCCATTGAACACGGTTTCGGGACATATCCTGAAGCGTAACTAGCCATTGCGATATCTGATCGCGGGGACACCAGCCTGGAAGACGCGCTGCGCTATGACCCCATAGACAACGATGGTGCTGTTACTCATACCCATGAACTAAATATCCTCTGAATGTGTTGCCAAAAGTGGATATCCTTTTTAATCCAAGCTCCATTTAGGAACACCCGTTTACGTGATCATGCTAGTTGAAAAATTCCTGTAAGCTGACCAGGTACAAATAACGTGGCGATACCTCAGGGCCGTTGCTCAAAGCAAACGTTCTTACAATGCACCTTGTGTCACGGTGCTGATAATTTTATTTTGGTAAATAACAGGAAGTTTACTCTCTGGAATGACACTAATCTTCCATATGAGGCCACCACTAGTGAGCTGCATGCTGAAACACGCTGGAATCTCACTACCATTTCTATTTTCTGTCTTATGTTTATTCAGGTCTGGGCAAACTGACAGTATCTTATCCCACGTGCAGTCTATGACTGTAGGGCACTTTGCCTGTATCGGGCTTGCGCTTTCAATTACTTTTAATGTTACCTTGTTACATGCCCCGGCCTTATCCCGGTTTCAAAACGCTATATTAAAACGGAAATTATTAATCTATTGTCTGTAAAATGTAGTGTTTGTATCTTGTGATTGAAAAAAACGCTGTGAGAATAGTGGTTATTTGGTATCGCTTTTGGCCGACAACGTGGTAACATTTCTGTACCACAGGGTACGGTATTCTATTAATAACCGGTGCGCGAAATAGACTCTTGTTTATGTCAATTGAAGCTTTCAACGTTCAACCGCAATTTGTATCACTTGCCGAAACTGGGAGTGAGATGGATTGGTATTTGTCTCTTACGATGGTACAACTTTGTCTGCTGAATCACCAAATGAATTACGTTCGGGTGATGCCTCCTTAATCCTTCACCTTTTGGCATTCGGTTTTTTGACGCCCAGTGGTCTGTCTGAATCGAAGGCCGCTGTTCGCACCGTCATCGGATATACTGGATATACTCAAATATTCCATGGTTTTCCCAACCGTAGCTACATCGGTTGATTCTTTTACATCTAGTCTTTACACCGTGTTACTTGCTCGTGTATGTCGTCAGATATGTTGGATGAAAAATAACTTTACATTGGGAACTGAATTCGGAATGCCTGAAGCCGGCGTTTGGGAAAATGATTTATTCGTCGATCACTGGAGGAAGAATCGTTTATTCAGCTACTGGTCGCAAGGATCATTGATGCAGCACAACTGCAACCATCGTTCAGTACGAGAACTTTAATAATTTTTGCATATCGGGATCGGATGCTTAGACCAAATACTTAGCTAGGGAGATATCGTCCTCTGTACCAGCAGTTAACATTTTCATGCGTTATTGATTTTCGTGTCGCTTTCGACTCCTGAGATCCCGGCTCCTTGTAGGTATTGATGCTATCGGATCTTCTGAGCCTAGTCAAGCTTACACAATATTCCGTGAGATCGGGGTTATGCCTCCGGTAGAAAACCATGCACGTGATCAAACAAATAATTGACATGCCATCCATAGGCTGGATCGCGAAACAGATGTTAGTGAACCATCTAGGTGTGTGGATTTCGACGGAGATCTTACAACCCGAGGTCCATTGTGCAAGTGACGTCTCTTAGTGAAAACATTGAAATGCTGCGTATTCATTTCTACACTTTCGCCACAAAATTCGGTCTCGAAAACCACAGCTTGTTCTACAGCTACTTGCCCAATAGTTATACATATAGCGTTCGATATGTGACCGCTTTCTAATATCTGGGTTCTAGTATGCGACCTAACTGCATCATAAAAGTTCAATCGAGGGCAAGTTCTGATCACCAGCGATATGATTTGTACAGGCTTCAGATTAACCTTGAAATTGAAATCTGCTTTTACCAACTAGCTCCGTCCCTGCATACATGTTATACCTAACCAGCAAAGTCACTGTTTCTTTTTTGTAATTTCGGAAGTATGATATACTTATCCGTTGTCTAAAGCTGCAATGGATCAATTCTACTCTACTTATATCCTGGAACGTGTGTTGCTTGTCAGATCCTGCCTTTCGAAAGCAGCCTCAGCGCTCGCCAACTTTTCGATTAGAAACTCGTCCGCAATGGATGACAACATTGAATTTGTCGACTTATAATTTGGTTGTTATCGTGGAACACGGATATAAGGGGCTCGAGGCTATGCGTCTTCCATTGTTGGAACGGTAAAGGTTATCGATATACAGCTGTCTCCGCAAACTGACACTCGTGTATGTATTGATTCAACCAGTTGTGTCATTCGCAGAAACGAAAAATTGGACAGCCGCTTTTTTGTAACACAGATATCCCTATATGCATGTCTTCCATCCCATCTCTTGCATTTAAGTCATACCAGTTTTACAGTCGACCGAGTATGCCTATCGCCATGATCACTGCGGCAAAGATTGTTCCTCTGTTTAGTCTTAAAACACTGTGCAGCATGAAAGCGTTGTGCGTTTGTGATGTACATATACGGTCGACATCGACCGTAAGAAGGAACACCTATTGTTTGAACGAATAATAATTTCAGCGCCGCTGAACAATTTTACATATGTGAACAATCGCATTCAGTGTTTTTGATCTCTGGGTATGTATTGTAACATTAAATAAGATCGTTCTCTTTTTCCCTGAACGCACCGACCCCTACCGTCGTGCTACCTTTTCTCGTATTGTTTCACATATCTTTTTGGTTGTATGGTCTTTTAAATCCGTGTTTGTTTTTGTGGTCTCTGTAACAGCTTCACGTGTATTTTCGTTTTCCGTAAACATTTTTTCTGTTTCAGCAAACACAGTATCGCTGGCTCGCATCACTCAATGATACCCTTTCAACGTGTGCAGACTATGTTGCGTCCTCTCGCCCCTAACACTCGGCTTTTCGATCAGTTAGTTCATGTATTCGTTTGCATTTCACGTACATCTCGTAACTACGCTATCAAATATACCTATGCGCTTGTTGCTCATTTCCGGACCCATACTTCAACCAAATCTGTCCGGCGTCATTTAATTAAACCTGATTGGTATTGCACCTGACTGATTTTTACTACTAGTTTTCACTACTTGACGCGTGCGCCATCTTAATAAGTTTCTAGACCATTTCCTCATTATTTTAATTTAAATGTCGTCGCTGGACGTCGTTGAGATTTTTGTTAGCGTGATTACACCATTGCGTTGGTTGTTTCACTCACTGTGATTGCTGTGCTTTAAACATCAACAAAGAACACTGTTCGTCTCATTTCAAAACAATCTAGCTGGTCAGCTGTGGTCTATCCATTACCTTGTATTTTATGTTTGTGGCCCTGACTAGTGATTTTCAAGTCGGCGGACAGAAATTAGGTTTTTTCTATTCTTCTTGCTCGTTTAAAATTGGAGTCAGTTGATCCCAGGTTTTGTTCAAGGAATTTGCTGAAATCTCAACAAGCACACTGTCTGATTCATTTAATGTTGTGTTGATATCCGGTCATGTACACTGCAACCGGTTTCTGGCTGTTTGCCGTCATCAGGTGAAGACAGTAAAATCAAGTTCAGTGAGCCTTAAATCAGTAGTAAAGTGATAAACAACGTTATACGTCATTGCCATTGCTAAATAGGGTTCTAACAATGAACCAGGCTATTCAAATGCAGAATCTGATCGTTTTTGTCACGTTCGAGAAGCAGAATCTATCCTCCAGATTAAGAGAATTCGTTCGAATTTCATATTGTTGCTGCAGGCCAATAAGCCTTGTGCACGTTTTGCCTTAGCTTCTTGCTTCATTTGGGCTTGGACTCCTTATTCTGAACAAGGAATCGCGAATCAATGAACAAGCAGCATTATTTTTCCATGTAGATGATGTCTGTCGTGGATTTACTTTTATGCAAACTACATAACCACGTCACAAGATGCCTACCAAAGCGATTTTTCAAAGCGCTTCCGGTATTTATCACCTTATTGTCTAAACGCGCCCCGCGACTGCTTTTCACTTAGAACACTTATGGTCGTTGCTTCACGGCCGTTCCATATGCACATGAACAGCGCAAGTGATGTGATTTCGCCTACTTAACAGATTACTAGTCTGTTGCAGTCGTTTTCCGGCCAATACCTATTTCACACCTTGGTGCCGTTGGGAGTTCATTTTTCAAACCAAAGATTAGACCATAAACACGTATATATATGATATGAAAGCACAAGCCTGATCCAGGCAAAGTCACAGACTGCACGTGGGCTAAGATACTGTCAGGTTGCCCAGGCCTAGACAGATATGAGGAAGGAAAAAGAACAGGAAATGGTAGTGAGATTCCAGCCTGTTGAAGCATGCAGTTCACTACCTCTGGTCAATCAATTTAGCACGTTGTTGGCCGCACAGCACAAAGTACTGCACGATTGCACATCCGTGCGCGATGTTACCATCGTAAACGCTCATTTATCTCTTTCGGTTTCCATACATATGTCGAAGGAAAGCTGGTATGAACTCATTGGGTTCATTAATATTTTGAATATAATTTTCCGCTCGTGTTATTCAAATGTATATGTCAACTGTAAGTATTTAAAATTTCGATTGTTTTCAATACTATTCTGATTAATTATCCATTTTTGCAATGCTGTGTAGCGTATCCATCACCGTACTACCTCAACGTTTGATTCGAAGTCGCGAAGTGAAAAAGTATTACACGGAAACCGGTGAATACAATCCACCTGTACAAGATGTGATCGATCGATTCCAGCGTCTACGTTGGGGTGCTTACCTTCACACTAGACCTGGTCGCCAGAAACACTTCTATCGGTATAGTTATTTCAACGCATTTTGTGCGATTCCTCTCGCCTTCGGGGAATTTGTGTGCCTTTTTTAATGTCACATTGCTGGTGTGTGTTGTGTTGTGTGCGACTATCTCCTCCTGGAGGATGAGTCGGCTTCAATGAAGATTCTTGGGAATTTGGGTACAAAGCGGCGTCCCCAGCACCACATTGCTGGTAAAACCAATTCACCTGTTCACTCCTATTCCCCTGTGTTCGCTATTATTTTTAACATTTCTGGACACTTCCTCACGAGCGGGGCTTGGAAATCCACGGATTTGTTATCGAAAGAGGGGCGGGGGCTTCAAGTCATTATATATCACTTGCGCTCAATTACGCCCATGAGAATGGCTATACTGATACCATCACGGCAATACCTTACGGCTTTCACTCCCATGCATCGCGACCAGCATACAGGGCTACTAACGCACTTCGGCAGGAACTCTATTCAAACAAGTTCGATTTCAGGGATGTGTCAATGCCCATCAGTTAAATGTGACCAGGATTCGTAGCATGGTAGTCAGGACCTTGTGACCACTATTGATTTCCGATATTATGAGTGCTAATGTGAATATAATTACGGCAGACTAGTTTCTTGTCCAGTAGGTGAGATCTTATTTTCTGCACCGCTCCGTGCTCCAGAGATGTATGTATGTATGAAAGCACAAGCCTGATCCAGGCAAAGAGCCGTACAGTCAGAGACTGCACGTGGGCTAAGATACTGTCAGGGTTGCCCAGGCCTAGACAGATATGAGAAAGAAAAGAAATGGTAGTGAGACTCCAGCCTGTTTCGGCATGCAGCTCACCACCGATGGCCAATCAATTTAGCACGGTGTTAGCCGCACAGCATATAAGTACTGTACGATTGCACATCAGTGCACCAGAGATTAGGCTTGTTCATATGTCCCTCGGGGGTCTTATAAGGAGTGTATTGCTATTCTCAAAACTTTCTGTTTTCTTTGTGAGCGTCTTGCAGTATCCCTGCTACGTCTTTACAACGCAACATTTCCTGATGAATTGTTGTCAACCTTGTGTTTGATCCTATTCGACCGGCTTTTTCTACAAAATGCTACTCTGACTCCTCGCTATTCATTTTATTTTTCAGTCGAACTGAATCCTCTCGCGAGAAAATGCAAGAGCACATTTTAACCAACCGCGCAACCTCCTTCCTGTTAGATAACATGTTGAATAACTCGTGGAGAAAACCAAAGTATTATCCGGAAGATATCTACGAACCGTATCACAAAAGAACCGGCGTCCCTTGGGATTATGCCCAAACAAAGAGGAAATTCTTCCCTTGAACTTACATTTTGTACATTGTTTTTATTGCCTGCAAATAGCCTGAAATAGCTTTTTGTATTCTGTGCCGATTGTTGCTCTGCATTTCGTTCAAGAATGATGATCGAATATCAACGTTTGCTTCCTTTTTTCGGGGGTATACTCGCAACAATTTTCCAAATTGGTTTCGACGAGTGTTTGAATTAAAGATATTCGGCGTAACATCCTGCCTAAACTAAACCTGTTGCAAGTACAACAATAACGAAATGCATTCGTTCGTTCAGGTTTGACCCTCACATACTAATTTATTCAAGCAATTATTTTCGCTGGATCAGCATGAGGAACATCGTCACTGGAAGTGCTTTAAATGTCCCCGTGTTGTTTGGAAACCGAAGTCTGAACTTTTTCATCGTTCATAATCCATATTAAATTGTATCGTCATTTCTAAGCAATTGGCAAACTGCATAAGGTTCTTTAAAGTTACGCTAGCGAATCCTAACACTGCTTCGTAGACAATTTTACAAGTGAATATATTGAAACTATCAAATGTATTTTGGTGTCACCTTGTCTGCGTGGCGATCGGCCTTATTCGCATCGTTGTTCCAACAAACTTTTCACACTAAATGAAAACACTGGCTTACTTGATAGTGCTTTCTCAACTGTTTGAACTGTGCAAGATTATAATGTGGTCCGATCGTAAAGCCCAGGCATTTGCCATCAGCTCGACACCTCAAACATTAGTACGTACTCAACCAACTCAGTGGAAACTGAAAAGTTCATTTCCACGCTAGAAGTACTTGCTTTGGTTCAACTGTTGAAATAGCACCACTTTCGGGTGTGGTTACGCGAACCGCCGTGAAATCGACCTTCGTGGTGATGTAGCAATCGTTTCCAACAAATGTGTCAGTGCTAGATTGATTTCCACAGTGAATGCACTTTATCCTAGGGCTCGCCACGGTCTCGATGGCTTTTACACTGCAGTCCAGCAACGCACGTAAGCTTATCGCGTGACCCGGTGATTGTAGCATTGTCAAATACTGTGCCTGAGCTAAGATACTACAGGTTGCTCAGGCCTGTATAGATATAAGGGAAAAAAGGAAAGTGGCAGTGAGTCTTCAGCCTGTATGCGCGTGAAGCTCGGTATCTTTGTCAAGTTTAGCACTGTGTTCGCTGCACATCGTGCTTGCTAGATATCTAACAAGTGTAGTAGATCGATTAGATTATGGTTTGTGTGTGCAAAAACTGTGAAATATCTGAATACAAATAGAAATTGCCATGATTGAGGACAGGCAGGAGAAGGATTAAATGTGCATGCTCAGAATCAGGTAACGTGAGCAAGAAATTCTTGTTTGGTTGCTCTTGAACTCTGTTGAGGACGGTGTGCATAACAGTTGTCGCCATATTTTTGATGCAGATGCAGCGAAGTATCTTACAAAATATTGTAAACACCAAGGAGATCTGGGAAGATACCGATCTCGATCCATTATTTCTGCATACTCCTTGTCGGTTCTTGAGTTAAGATGCCCTCTAACTTGGGCATATCGAAATGGGCATTCATCATTGTTATCTGGAATCTGGGACACGGCTTTTTCCAACTATGAAGTATACTTCGTTGGGGCATGCATTTAGTGTCACTATTTAAGACAGAATTATCTACACTTTGTTTACACAGCAAAGTTTGCCTTCGTCTCGATTATTCAATATCCCAGCAACACCGATCGATCAAAACCATGATGTTGCGTCTCAAAACCATTATGATCGATCCGTCTGCAGATCATATTTGGCTAGCTCTAAATGTTGATCTGGGTGATGCTTTATTTTTGATGAAGCCCGACACCTGTTTACAAGTTAACTTTGAATATTCTTAATTATTAACTACTCACTAGTAGTGCGCATATCCAAAATATTTTGACAGCGGTTCATTTGGATGTTTATATCTAACCCAAATGAATGAATTCAGTTTTGTCGTCTTTTTTTGTAAAGTTCTGAAATTGAGACTACGGTTTAATCGAATTGGTACTACGAACCGCGGTGCAGAGTTAAAATTCACAAAGTGATTCCAATGTGAGGGAGCAAGTACTTATCAAAGGCTTCCACATCCCTAACACCTATTCACCATTGCTGGTTTGAAGCTATTTGCGATCGTCAGGTGCAAATACCAATAATAATTTTAGCGAACATTAGGCCCATATGCATTATCAGCTGTTATGCATGACATTTTTGATGCGTTTTGCTTACTTTTTACACACTTACTGTGGTTGTATTCATCCAAAAATTGTTTTTTAGCCCACATGTACACCGCAATCAAATATATCTGAGTTTATTGCAATAGAGTTTCATCACCCCATTCATCCTTTTTAAATTCATCATTTCGCAAGATATTTGTTAAGGATGTAAAACTATCCTTGATTATTGGTACACACAATAATGGTCAAGTAACCTGTAATACTATACGTGCATGCACAACACATGTTTTTACTTCCATCCACATTGTACCCTCGGCATCTGGTGCGTTAGCAGCAATAATTTGTTTGGATCCGATGTCTCTATTTGTTAAATAGAAAGAAAATGGCTACGGATGCTTTCAACTTCAACACTGCGCTTTAGTTCGCACTCAAATGTTGTTGTTTGCTTGTGCCCCGGTGCTAAATCATAGCATGTTATTGACTCACTAGATCGAAGTGAAAAGTTTAACATTTCATCGTAGTATGCAATCGATCGATAAACACATGTCTTGAGGTAGACACGGTGCCAAGCACCACATGATCAGATTTTTAGCGTACTCAATGGGCTTGTTGTCGTGATGAGACACGTTATTCAGTAGCTTACGACGAAATGGATGGTTTAGTTTTTGTGTTTGACCAACGTATCGTTTCTGTCTTAACTTGTCACAAAACTAAACATCATGTCCGTCTATTCCTTCCAGATTAGGTGAGCATCATAACAAGGACGGTCATGCGACTCTTGATGGTTTTTCAGAAACCCTAATTTAGTGGCATATGATCAAAATCTTTTCAAATAATACTAACTAAGATTTCTGCCTCCATCTGTTTTGGGGTATAGAAACCTAGAGCGCAAGTGGTCATAACACAGTTCACTTCCTTTTTTTCTTATTAGGCGGCTTTAGATGAATATGAAAAATCTAAAGAATACGAAATTGCCAGCGACATAACTTCCTTCCGAGACCAATTTTTCAAACACTAAAGTTTTAATTAAACGAAATGAATCAAGAAACTCGAAAATTCTGTGGGGAATCAGTGCGATATCCGTCTTGGTCTGCATGCTGACAACGCGTGCTCGTACGGATAATTTGCTGAAAACCATCCATTTCATTGTGTGCTTATTTGTGTTCATAAAACTGACCAAGGGTGACTACGCCCATCTTGCGCATTACGGGCTGCGAAGTTCAAGCTCCAATGCTAAGTGATAAAGATACTAAACAGCTATGTAAGTAAACAAAGCTATACATGAATGCCACTGTTACATAGGGTTCGTACAACGAACCACGATGTTCAAACACAGAATCACATAGTGATTCTTGGTCAAGCACTCGAGGCGCTTATGGATGACCAAAGTAATGTGTGTGCGGGGTGTGTGAACAACACATCACTTTAGTTATATAAGTACTAAATACAAATTTGGGCAAAAGATAGTGTGAGTAATTTGCTGAACCGCTGGCTGGATCAACTCACTTTTTAGACTTCGGTGGTAAACATCATGTTTCTATCACACATATATGGCAAAATCAAAT
>JACCGJ010005883.1:0-18691 GCA_013407085.1 Atriophallophorus winterbourni
AAATTTCATGTTTACTTAGATTATATCGAGATCTCGTTAGATTATTCAAAGACTTGGTCTTCTACGCCATTTTTTGGGTATGGTGAATTACTACTGCTGTTTTATCCCTAAGTGCGCCCAAACCCTTCAACCGCTTACAGATCTTTTGAAACGAAATGCAAAGATACAGTGACACTCACCTACTACGAACTAGTTTTTAACAAATTGTTAGGTTGAATGAATACACCATGATTTTCCAAATAAATTCCTTCTTTGTAAGACTATTTGAAACATTCGTACAACGAATCTGTTCGTTACGAATCTCGCATTTTACGAACATTGTACACGTTCGCGATAGCTATTTTTGTTCTATAAAGTTCGTGCATACAACGAACTCGCTTTGTCGTGCCTTTAACTCACAACGCTCCGTCAAGAGTGGCCTGCATTGCGTTAAGAATAGAACTGACACACACAGCTTGGCGAGACACAGCCAGCCTGGCCTACAGTGTGCTAACTGATTCGCAAGTGAATTCTCTGTGATTGGTAATCACAGACTCCTGCCAAATTGCAATCACTCAGTCAGGCACTTTATTCCCTGCTCACAGCTACACGATGGCTGACAGACAACGAAAACGAGAGCAGTTCAGTCTGGAGAAAAAAGGGAAATTTTAACTGAAGTGGATAATGGCCAAATGGCGAAATTAGAAATTGCTAAAAAATATGGCATAATAAAACGCTGTCTAACTTCTTTCAGCAGAAGGAGCAACTCTCTGAAACAACATTCATGCCAGAAAGAAAGGGACTGCGAGCTGGCCCGACTCAAAAGCACGATTTGCTCGATGAAGCCGTACTGACATGGTTCAAGCAGGTACGGTAATAAATTTTCACACTTTATTTGCATTATAAAGAATAAATTTATTGCCTACCATAATAATAATAATAATAATAATAATAATAATAATAATAATAATAATAATAATAATAATAATAATAATAATAATAATAATATATTCTTGGTACACCAAGGCATGCAGAACATGATCAGGTTATCAATGTGTACAAAATAAATAAATTGTAAAATGACCTTCTCAAGCGGAAGTTTTAAACATTTTTCAGTTTATTAAAGGATGGTAAAATTACGAGGGTAAGAAAGTTAATTTTTTCGCGCAATGTCACACAGTAATAAAGTTTCATCTAGATTGCATCGAAATAATCAAACGAAGAGGATGCAATTGATTCTGGAGCAGAGATTGAAAAAAAAGAAAATAACATAAAACGTTATGAAGGAAATGGTGCGTTTAAAGATATAAATGTCACAGTAAAAATAAATTTTCGAAAAAAAAGAAAGTTCGTTCATATATATATATATAAATTGACTTCTTCGGAATGTTGGTGGGTGTGATTGAAGAAAAGCACATAAAAATCCGAAGTTAAATTGAAAAAAAATAGAAAATGGAGGGGATAAGGGGAGATTGTGGTTTAAAATTGCATGAGGTTTGGGCCGGTTGTACGAACCAAGAAAGTCGAAGAATTGTCTAATAAGGGAAACCATAAATATTTGCCAGTATGGATTTCAGTTCATGTAGAAGAATTAGTCTTACGCGGAAGAAGCAAGGACCAGTATCGGAGTTGGTTTCGGAGTCGGAGGTACTGGAACACAATTTAAAGTATTCTCTCCACCATCATGTTGAGAGGTTATCATTGTAAAATAGTACATTTAATATAAACGATAAAAAAGATTACAAAAAACAATATTTTTGGCATTTTTAGCGTTTTTTTTTCTTATAATAAATACGTTATGGCAAAGCATGTTTTTATGCATAAATGGGTTTAATGTCAGCAGATTACGGTTAAGGATATGGTAATATGGTTAAAATGATCATAAGACGCACGGTTACGATGAAGGTTTGTAACAACATATCTAAGGTCCGGCAACCTGACACTTGAATGGCCAGTTATCCAGAGAATACTATAAGACCTCATGATATACTAATATGGTGAGAGGTTATCATTGTAAAATAGTACATTCATTATAAACGATAAAAAAGATCACAAAAAACAATATTTTTGGCATTTTTAGCGTTTTTTTCTTTTTTTGTTTTTATAATAAATACGTTATGGTAAAGCATGTTTTTATGCATAAATAGGTTTAATGTAAGCAGATTACGGTTGAGGATATGGTAATATGGTAAAAATGATCATAAGACGCACTGTTACGATAATAATGATTATACTATATTCTTGGTAAACCAAGGCATGCAAAATATGATGAGGTTATCAATGTGTACAAAATAAATAAATTGTAAAAATGACCTTATCAAGCGGAATTTTTGAATATTTTTCCGTTTAATAAAGGATGGTAAATTTACAATGGTAAGAAAGTTAATTTTTTCGGGCAATGTCACACAGTAATAAAGATTCATCTAGATTTCATCAAATTAAGCAGATGGAGAAGATCCCATAGATTCTGGAGCAGGGATTGAAGAAAAAGAAAAGAAAAAAATTATAAAAGAAATGGTGTGCATGAAGATTTCATTGTCACAGTAAAAATAAATTTATGAAATAAAGAAAGTTTTTTTTATAAATATATAAATTGACTTCTTGGGAATGTTGGTGGATGTGATTGAAGAAAAGTATATAAAAAACCGAAGTTAAATTGAAAAAAATATAAAAACTGGAGGGGATGAGGAGAGATTGCGGTCTAAGTTGCATGAGGTTTGGGCCAGTTGTACGATCCAGAAACTTGAAGAATTGTCCGAAATAGGGAAACCAAAACTGTTCGCCAGTAGGGCTTTCGGTCCATATAGAAGAATCAGTCGTATGCGGAAGGAGCAAGGGCCAGTGTCGGAGTTGGTTTGGGAGTCGGAGACACTGGAACACAATTAAAGATATTCTCTTCACCATCATGGTGAGAGGTTATCAAAGAGAAATAGTGAATCGATTATAAACGATAAAAAAGATATAAAAAACAGTATTTTTTGCATTTTTGGCGTTTTTTTCTTTTTTTGTTTTTTTAGTAAATATATTATGACAAACCATATTTTCATATAAAAATGGGTTAAATATAAGCATATCACGGTTAAGGATATGGTCATATGGTAAAAATGTTTATAATACGCACGGTTACGATGAGGAAGAGTAGCAATATGGCGAGACATGCCTAGACCTTGGGTCACCTGACACTACAGCTGCGTTATAAAAGATAATCATAAAAATTAATGTTTTAGATGTTACAATTTTTATTTATTTAAGGATAACTATGTTTAAACCAAAAGGTGGGTGAAATAAGCCTATTGAAGTGAAAGCACAAGCCTGATCCAGGCAAAGTGCCGCACAGACAGAAACTGTATGTGGACAGAGATACTGTCAGGTTGTCCAGGCCTAGACAGATACAATAGAGATACAATAAGTATAGATACATATACTACGAGTCCCAGGTTTTGATGCAACATACATAGACCTTAGGTAACCTGACACTTGATAATACAATGTATTTTGTACATTGTGAACTGTTCTATGCGTGTGCTAATGTACAAAATACCTACAATTGGTTCAATAACCAGGAATACCGTGACAAAATATATTGTCTATAGAAGTGTTTATTTTGAGAATTTTGCATAGCGATGGAGCAGTAAGAGACTCTACGAGTGCTTCAAATTTACCTGTAGAAGTGCACATACGAAAATGGAGTGGAAGAGACTTCCAAAGATGTACATACCTAATTAAAAAGAAGTTTTGTCGAACTTTAGTGCGAGTAAGGGGAATATGTAATAGCCTCATTCGGTTACGTCGTACATAACGATTACAATCTTGGAAGCGCATTGTGGACCTAATCTTAACTTGGTGCTCTGTGATGATTCGGAAGAAAAGAAAAAGATTAAGGCGAATTCTACGTAACCATAGCGGGTCAATGTCTAGTAGACTGCATCGTACTTTATAAGATGGAGGATTAGAGTAGCCAAACATGATTTTGCTAATTCTACGTTGAAGGCTTTCTAAGAGTATACAGTCACGCCTAGCAATGTGAGAGTAGGCTATATTACAGTAGTCAAGAAGCGGTAATACTTTCATTTTATATAGACTCAGTCTACTTTCACGGAGGAGGAATTTTTGATTGATCAAACCAAAATTCTGTCTAGCTCTTGCTATGAGAAATCTTACTTGTTCGTTGAAATTAAGAGATGAAGAATACCTAAATCCTAAGTCTTTGATTTCGTTAGAAGGTGCGAGTGGTGTATTGTTGAGAATGATACTAGCAGGGGGTATTGAGCAGCGTATACCCATGAATTGCGTCTTCAGAGCTGAGAATTCTAACCCCCATTGTGAGCCCCAACTTGAAAGGGTTGAAAGATCATCGTTGAGGGAGTCTATAGCCTGTGATATATCTATGGCTGGAAAAGCTAAGACAAGTTTAATATCATCCGCAAAAATAAAGAGCTTTGAGTTTTTTTACAAAATGTTGCACATCATTAATATATATAAGGAAAAGGAGAGGACCTAGTACGCTACCCTGAATGACTCCATTTGGTTGTGTTTCGGAGGATATGCCATTAACGGAAACGGAGAAGGTACGATCAGAAAGATATAAACAAAACCAATTAAATAGGGGTCCGGAAATACCAAGTGATGATAATTTTCGAAGAAGAAGTTAATGAGGAACCTTATCAAATGCTTTAGTAATGTCTAAGAAAACTGTCAGTACAGCTAATCCATGATCTATGGAGGCCGTTATATGGTCCAAATATTCCAGCTGACAGGTAATGCAGGACTTATGATTCAAAAAGCCATGTTGGAATGGAATGAAAGCGTTTGGGCCCAAGTAAGCTATTAATGCGTTCTTGATCAACTTTTCGAATAGCCTAGAGAGAAAAGGTGTGTGATTAATTGGGCGATAATTAGTGATGATGTGCGAATTCCCTGTTTTAAACCGAGGTATAATGACAGAATGTTTCCATTCGAGGGGAAATATACCAGATTTAACAGAAAGATTAAACAGGTTTAATAAAATTATAGGTATATCATCCGTATTTAGTTGCAACATTGCTGGAACAAAGACTACAGTATCAGGCTTGTAAGAAGCTTTGCTTCGCCGACACATTGCGTTAACGTCTTGTAAACTAAAGGAGATGGAATCAATACACATTGAATTATTATTTTGATTTGGGAGTACAGGGTATACGCTGGTATTTTTACCTGGAATAGGGTGGATATATGGCTAAAATAGTTTAAAAATAGCATACTTATTTCTGAAGAATCTGATGTGGATGATTCCATATCATCATGGGGGAACACAATTGTAGAAATTTCATGTTTACTTAGATTATATCGAGATCTCGTTAGATTATTCAAAGACTTGGTCTTCTACGCCATTTTTTGGGTATGGTGAATTACTACTGCTGTTTTATCCCTAAGTGCGCCCAAACCCTTCAACCGCTTACAGATCTTTTGAAACGAAATGCAAAGATACAGTGACACTCACCTACTACGAACTAGTTTTTAACAAATTGTTAGGTTGAATGAATACACCATGATTTTCCAAATAAATTCCTTCTTTGTAAGACTATTTGAAACATTCGTACAACGAATCTGTTCGTTACGAATCTCGCATTTTACGAACATTGTACACGTTCGCGATAGCTATTTTTGTTCTATAAAGTTCGTGCATACAACGAACTCGCTTTGTCGTGCCTTTAACTCACAACGCTCCGTCAAGAGTGGCCTGCATTGCGTTAAGAATAGAACTGACACACACAGCTTGGCGAGACACAGCCAGCCTGGCCTACAGTGTGCTAACTAATTAGCAAGTGAATTCTCTGTGATTGGTAATCACAGACTCCTGACAAATTGCAATCACTCAGTCAGACACTTTATTCCCTGCTTACAGCTACACGATGGCTGACAGACAACGAAAACGAGAGCAGTTCAGTCTGGAGAAAAAAGGGAAATTTTAACTGAAGTGGATAATGGCCAAATGGCGAAATTAGAAATTGCTAAAAAATATGGCATAATAAAACGCTGTCTAACTTCTTTCAGCAGAAGGAGCAACTCTCTGAAACAACATTCATGCCAGAAAGAAAGGGACTGCGAGCTGGCCCGACTCAAAAGCACGATTTGCTCGATGAAGCCGTACTGACATGGTTCAAGCAGGTACGGTAATAAATTTTCACACTTTATTTGCATTATAAAGAATAAATTTATTGCCTACCATAATAATAATAATAATAATAATAATAATAATAATAATAATAATAATAATAATAATAATAATAATAATAATAATAATAATATATTCTTGGTACACCAAGGCATGCAGAACATGATCAGGTTATCAATGTGTACAAAATAAATAAATTGTAAAATGACCTTCTCAAGCGGAAGTTTTAAACATTTTTCAGTTTATTAAAGGATGGTAAAATTACGAGGGTAAGAAAGTTAATTTTTTCGCGCAATGTCACACAGTAATAAAGTTTCATCTAGATTGCATCGAAATAATCAAACGAAGAGGATGCAATTGATTCTGGAGCAGAGATTGAAAAAAAAGAAAATAACATAAAACGTTATGAAGGAAATGGTGCGTTTAAAGATATAAATGTCACAGTAAAAATAAATTTTCGAAAAAAAAGAAAGTTCGTTCATATATATATATATAAATTGACTTCTTCGGAATGTTGGTGGGTGTGATTGAAGAAAAGCACATAAAAATCCGAAGTTAAATTGAAAAAATTAGAAAATGGAGGGGATAAGGGGAGATTGTGGTTTAAAATTGCATGAGGTTTGGGCCGGTTGTACGATCCAGGAAAGTCGAAGAATTGTCTAATGAGGGAAACCATAACTGTTTGCCAGTATGGATTTCAGTTCATGTAGAAGAATCAGTCTTACGCGGAAGAAGCAAGGACCAGTATCGGAGTTGGTTTCGGAGTCGGAGGTACTGGAACACAATTAAAAGTATTCTCTTCACCATCATGTTGAGAGGTTATCATTGTAAAATAGTACATTTATTATAAACGATAAAAAAGATCACAAAAAAACAATATTTTTGGCATTTTTAGCGTTTTTTTTTGTTTTTTTATGATAAATACGTTATGACAAAGCATGTTTTTATGCATAAGCGGGATTAATGTAAGCAGATTACGGTTGAGGCTATGGTAATATGGTTAAAATGATCATAAGACGCACGGTTAGGATGAAGGTTTGTAACAACATATCTAAGGTCCGGCAACCTGACACTTGAATGGCCAGTTATCCAGAGAATACTATAAGACCTCATGATATACTAATATGGTGAGAGGTTTTCATTGTAAAATAGTACATTCATTATAAACGATAAAAAAGATCACAAAAAAACAATATTTTTGGCATTTTTAGCGTTTTTTCTTTTTTGTTTTTATAATAAATACGTTATGGCAAAGCATGTTTTTATGCATAAATGGGTTTAATGTAAGCAGATTACGGTTGAGGATATGGTAATATGGTAAAAATGATCATAAGACGCACGGTTACGATGAAGGTTTGTAACAACATATCTAAGGTCCGGCAACCTGACACTTGAATGGCCAGTTATCCAGAGAATACTATAAGACCTCATGATATACTAATATGAGGAGAAAGATGTAGAATTAGAAACCTGGAATCCCATGAGAGTATAGAATATCTATAGAAGAGTTTATCTTAAGGATTTGGGATAGTGAGTGTACAGTAATGGTTTCTACAAGAGTTTTAAATTTCCCTGTAGATGTGCACATACGGAAATGAAGAGGAAGGGAATTCCAAAGTTGCGCATATCTAACTAAGAAGAAGTTACGTCCAACTTTAGTGCGAGACATAGGGATATTCAACAGCCTTGTTCGATTGCGCAGATCATATCGGATATAATCGTGAAAGCGCATGCCAGACTGGAGCTTAATTCGTTGCTGGGTAATGATTCGAAAGAAAAGAAGCAGATTCAGACGAATTCTGCGTAGCCATAGTGGTTCGACATTCAGCAAATTACACCTTTCAAGATAAGGCAAGGGGTTTGAATAGCCCAAAGTTATTTTGCTGAAAGTACGTTGAAGTCTCTCTAAGAGAAAACAATCACGCCTACCCATGTGAGAATAGATGATATTACAATAATCGAGAATTGGTAGGACCTTCATCTTATATAATGCTATTTTACTCTCGCGTAAGAGGAATTTATGGTTAATTAGGCTAAAGTTTTGTCTTGCTCTCGCAATGAGGTGTCTGGCTTGTTCATTAAAATTGAGAGAAGAGGAGTATCTAAATCCAAGGTCCTTAATTTCTGCAGAAGGTGTGATGGTTGAGCCATTTATCGTGAGTGTGTTAGAAGGGATTGAACAACGTAATCCCATATATTGTGTCTTAGAAGCAGAAAATTCTAATCCCCATTGTGAGCCCCAGCTAGATAGAGAGGCAAGATCACGGTTAAGGGATATCAGAGCCTGTGACACTTCACCAGGAGGAGATGTTATGACGACTTTTATGTCATCCGCGAAGATAAATAGCTTAGAGTGATCTACAACATTTTGTAGATCATTAACATAGATAAGAAAAAGAAGTGGACCTAGAACGCTGCCTTGAATTACGCCACTTGGAATCGGCTGATTAGTTGAGGTAACACCAATAACGTGAACCGAAAAGGTACGGTCAGATAGAAAAGAACGGAACCAGCTCAATAAAGGCCCATGAATACCTAAACATGATAACTTCAAAAGGAGTAGCGTATGAGGAACCCGATCGAACGCTTTGCTTATGTCCAAGAATACAACAATCACTGCTAGTCCTTGTTCAAAAGAAGCCGTTATGAGATCTAAGTATTCTAACTGGCAGGTTACACAAGACTTTTGGCTAAGGAATCCATGTTGGACTGAAAAGAACGCATCTGGACCAAGATAGCCCAACAAAGAATTTTTGACTAACCTTTCAAATAACCCAGACAGAATAGAAGTATGATTAATAGGGCGATAATTCGTAACGAGGTTCGAATTACCAGATTTTAAACGTGGGATAATAACAGAGTGTTTCCAATGAGTTGGAAAAATTCCACATTTGAGAGAAATATTGAAAAGATTTAATAAAAGTAAAGGAAAGTCTTCATTATCGTTGTGTAAGATGGCTGAAATAAAGCCTACATCATCAGGCTTATAAAAGATTTTACTTCGACGAGAAATGTCTTTTACTTCTTGTACAGAAAAAGTAAAGGAATCAATAGTATTGAAGGGAGTGCTATTGTTTGCTGGTGGATGGTAAGGGTTGTTATTAAACGAGCTGCTGAAGAATAAAGAGAAAGCCTGACTTATTGCGACCGCATCAGAAGTGACTATTTCTTTATCATCTTCGTGGTATATTATGGAGGGAATATCATTTGTTGACCGGATACACCTGGTCTTCGAAAGGTAATTTAATGATTTCGTCATTGAGTCACTGCTTAAAGCCTTTCTTTTTTGGCGTTTTAGAAGATGAATCCTAACATTTGAAAAAGAGTAACAGAGTTCGTGTCTGCGCATAACCGAAAATAAATCTAACTTATGGTTCACAGAAGCAGAAAGTCGAGCTATCTTTTTCTCCAGAAGGTTTATCGAACCACGGCGGTACTTTAGCGGTGGATCTTCCATTCATCAATGGGGCATGCTTTTCAAGCGATCTGATTTTACCCAAAAAGTTCAACCAACAGGTATCAACCTTTTGTTGATGGATGAAGTAACCAGTCCATCGAGTCTGCGGATGTGATTAGACTCTTTGTGTCCAATTTCTAGTAGTTTCTCCGGGCAGGCGTACGTATTCTCGGTTGAATACCCCGATTCCAAACGAACCATAAAGAACAGTGATCGCTGCAACCGATAAGAGTCTGGATCGACAGATTTAAAGCGTGTTGTATCGTATCTTATCGTATATCAATAGGCGGTGAGTAGACTGACGAATACGTCGATGGGTTACGTTCATCCACTTTGGCAACCCACCCAAGCAACTTGCTCATTCTATGTTTCCCCATCAGGCCGACCAAACTAGAAGTTAGTACTTCTTTTTACGTGCTTGGAACTTTATGAATTTTTCCTTTCTGGAAAACAAAACTTCTATTCACACTCTGGAACTTTAAATAGCGTGTTACGCCGATTTAAACAAGAAAAGCAACCAATTGACCATCAGCCATCATAAACTTTGGAATCACATCTACGTTCCACGATCTGCCATGCCCGAATTTGTTGCAGACACCTTCGACACCAAATTTATCGAATACATGAGAAAGGGCGCATATTGAAGCACTAGCAGCACCACATTATTTTTTCCGGTCCATTAGTACAACTTTCTTCAGTTCTACCACTTAGTAAATATTCCGTCAAGCCTGCGCCGAGAACCACCACGTCATATTCTTCATCCATGGTGTTCAAAATCAGCGGATTCGTAACATCGGAAAATCTAGGTGTGACCACCAAATCCAATATCGAAGGAATTTGTCCGACGTAGGAACATTCACATTCTGCACCCAATTGACGTCCAAAATCGTATCTAGGAATTCTTGTTGGAACGGTTTACCCCTCGATACTGAATTTTTCCAGTTTATCTGAAAAGCATTCAGATCGTGAAGAACGATAAAGCCATAAGTGATACCATACCGTTGGATTTGATCACATAACGCAGGAACGTCAGCGCTAGGTGATCGGTAAATGAATTCAAGTTGTGCAGCTCCATAGCTAGACTTCACCTTGCACCAGATGCTCTTGGCATTTTCAGCATCATGTTGAAACCTTTCAAATACTTCCACAATCAGGTGCTTTATGAAGTATACGGCAAAGCCACCGGCAGATCTCGAATATACTCTGTCACTTCTGAAAAGCGCATAGTGGGTGGCTGCTTTCATTTTGATCCTATCCTCATGAGACAGGTCACGTAATATCTTGAATGGCTCACCCTTAAGACGATGAGCGCGTCTTAGTACCATCTGGACTTGCTCATCCGAAGCTAAAACAATTTTCAGCGTCCGCAGTTTGTCCTCCTCCTTTTTCCGGCCAAGTCGGAATGCACAAATGATGGTAACACCTTCCTCCCCTTGATCAAATAGCTTTGAAAAAGTTGATTGTAGAAAAGTTCGCTCTTGCTGTCAATGTATTACAGCCATATCTCTGGTTTTCTCACGAGCATTCACCATAATAACGCATCGCTTCCAAAAATCAAAATTTCGGTTTGTTGAGGCCGAAGATCCAAAAGGATTTTCAGAAGTTGGTACTTTATTCACTACATTAAGCTAAGCCTCTATTCTGCTCAATCGCTGTGACAGGATTTCATTGCCATGATCACTAGGTAGACCGTTCGACGTCACGTCTGTATTAGTTTTATTCCTTCTTGATTGTCGAGTAAACGGTGTTGAATACTAGCAAACGTCGAGTTCCTGCACGTTCAATGTATCATCGATACTAATACCATTTTGTAAACGGCTTGTAGTTGATGAAGCGAGAGGCACGCAAGCTTGCTCCACAGATAGGTGGTGTCTGTCCTCATCTGAGGTTGGGTCAATATTAATGTCTCCTCCTTCGAGCACTTTAGCGGCTTTAGTAGATGCAGCTACGACTTTATTCTGACAACCTCCATGCTCAACACTTGATATTGGAAGGCATATCTTACATACAGTCCGAATAATATCGCATGATATAATCTGAAGCCACCAATACGACTCTGGCTTCTGTTCTCCGCACCGAATATGCGTCCATTTGAAACATATTTCATATTGTACAGCTTTTGCATTATCAGCAACCTGCTTAGCGCATACAAGACAAGAGTCCCCCGAGCGAGCAGCGGAGCACCGATTCCCTTGCATCTTCGTTACAGCAGGTGCTGTATTATCTACTTTTGAAGATTTTCTAGTCATAACCATGTTGCAATCCGGTGAAAATCAAATAAATACAAAATCAAAGAATTCGATTGGACATGCAACATGCATTAACTCTCTCACCTTTCGGTGATTAGACCTCTCCCATCTTCCATTCACAGTTACACACGCCTGTGTTACTTACGAATCAATCATGGTAGTGGCTGGTGTTTTTAAGCACACCTCGGAAAGAATCTAGGCATTCGTTTTGACTTGGTCGACTATCGCCATGTGATACTGATACTGATACTGATACGTATAAGTATAGTATAAGTTCTCATACAATGGCTAACACAGGCATAGCTGACAAATCTAGCCATCTATTACGTCCTATAAAGCAGGCTACCTCTCCTTAGGTGCTCAAATCTAAAAAGCGTGCTACCAAGAACGCCAAAAAACTGCATCCACACAGGAAGCAGACATAAATGGCCAGTTATCTCGTTCTACAATGCGAGCTTCTACTAGCAGGGTGGTTACTGTAGCAGAGATTCCGAAGAGGCGTTGGAAGACAAATAAAGCTACTACTCAAAGGAAGCAAAATGAAAATGTTGCTGGATCACCGCACTGGATCACATTATGCAGGAATTGAATAACTTGCGCAAGCAATTCTATACACTGCGTGGCACCCGTGCTCCAAAAACTAGAACACGAAATGTAGTGGTTTTTAATCGAGCAGAGCCATTTATTAAGCAATCGAAGTCTAGAAAAGAATTAGATCGCAGATGTATCAGCGATCTTATCCGGATGGTAGGCTTGAGGTCTTCTACTCCTACAATGCGAATTCACCGTGTTGGGAAATGGAAGATAGATAATCGCCCTAGGCCAATCGTGGTAGAATTCAAATAACAGGCGGATCGGGACGCTTTACTATCCAAGGCTGACCACATCGCCGAAGCAACTCTAGAAAAACTGCAGGTTAAACCGGACAACCCTTTCTCCCGGATAAGACAATACTCTTCCGCTTCAAATAGAAGGAATCAGATTTTAAAGACCTCTAATAACGACAAGCGGGGTTTCATAAAGCTAATAGATTCTCGTTACGAAGTAACGTCTAATCGAAGGCGCCGTTCATCCGAAAAGGATGGGGCTTCATCAGCTGCAGAAATCTTGGAAGCGTCCGAAGATGAGGTCTGTGGTCGTAGTATTATCCCTGAACTTCCACAGCTCGTGGTTAGCAACCTGCAGTGTACAGCTGGTGTTCTGGCCGCACCACGTGACTCGGCTATCGCAAGCATCACGCCAAAAAACGTGCTGACTTCTCGGGTACTCCGCCCGAGAATCACACAGGACTAATTGGGAATAGATTGCGTGACACTGCCGCCACAGTGCTACTCGGGAATGCATGGAGCATATGAAACGAATGGTCTGAACTCTCCATCCTTGCACATGAGTTGAGACCACATGTAATTGCACAGACAAAAACCTGGCTCTCTGCATCTGATGACCTTCCTGATATAGTTGGTAACAGCTATTTCGTGATCAGGTATGATGGACCGGGTGCATTACAAGGTGGCGGTGTTGCTTTTCTTCTCAGGTTAGGCCTCCGTACCTCAGAGTTAAACGTTGGGCTTGGCACGCACAATGTGGAACTTAACTCCTGTCTAATTCACTCCTATAAGCAATCTACGGTAATAGCGTGCGTTTATTTGAGTCCTTATTCAGAAGTACAGGATATGTATAACTTGCTCGAGAATTTGAGTTCACTACGTGCGCTTGGGTCTCGGGTTCTTATGGTGGGTGATTTTAATCTACCACACATATCTTGGCCTAACAAGAGCTTCCAAGCTGATAGGATGTCTGAGGACTTCATAGAATGGACCCACAGACATGCTATGAGCCAACATGTAACTGAGCCTACAAGGTTCCGTCATGGCTGTGAACCTTCGGTAGTGGATCTTGTTATATCTTCGAATAAGCAAATGGTTCGACAGGTGCAATATCTTTCTTCACTAGGGAAAAGTGATCACTTCATGATTAGCTCCCAGCTACTTCTCAGGTATGACAAACCGCCTCCAAAACTAAAGCGCAACTTCAATAGGATAGACTGGAGTGTTGTCTCAGAGGAAGCAGATCAGATCTTGTCACAATCTTTTGATGATGATATGGCAGTAAACTGGCAGCTTATTCACCATTGTACGTCCACACTGCAAGACAGATTTGCTCTGTTGGTGCACGTCAAAAGATGCAACAAGCCACAGTGGTGAACACTGTCGATGCACCATGGTATTAAAATCCGGGACCGTGCCCGGAAAACTTGCAAAGCTTCTCAGACACAATGGGCCTGGACAAGGTATAAACTACTTAGAAATAAGGCTGTGGAAAGCCAACGTAAGGCAAAACGTGACTTTGAGGCACCACTGGCATGTAATATAAGACAGTGCCCAAAGCGTTTCTATAGCTATGCACAATCCAAAGGCATAACTCGCGATTGCATGGGCAACTTTCAACTGGACAATGGATCTCAACTAGATTCAGATTCTTAAAAGGCTTCGGCTTTTTTCGAACATTTTTATGCTGTTCAAAAGCCTGATCGCCAAACTGATTTCCCGAATATGCCGGTGGACATAAGGTCAGATAGCGTTGCTACCCTCGATGAAATAATTTTTACTGATAATGAGGTTAGGCTTGCGCTTGAAGGAACTGATCCATATAAATCTGCGGGCCTGGATGGTATTCACCCTCAAGTCATTAGGAACCTGGCTCCTCTATTAGCACAACCGGTGGGTCGCCTCTTTAACGCATCATATAGGTATGGGTATATTCCGAGTGCTTGGAAGCAGGCTGATGTGATTCCTATACATAAAGCTGGTAGTCGATTTCCAGTTTGCAACTACAGACCTGTAAGCCTTACTAGTATCCTAAGCAAAACCCTAGAGAGACTTAATAGGGATAGAATTTGTCGCCACCTTGTCTCTGGTTCGTTGCTAAACTCTACTCAGCATGGTTTTCTAAAAGGAAAGTCTTGCCTAACGAACCTATTATGTTTTCTTAATGAGGTCACTAGGAGGATAGATAAACGCCATCAGGTCGAAGTTCTCCTCTCGGACTTCTGTAAAGCCTTCGACTCGGTAAACCACAGGTTGCTTGCAATGAAGATTGGACTAATAGGTATCGATGGCCCTCTAAAGAACTAGATCACAAACTTCTTGAGTAATCGGTATTTTCTCGTTCGCATATGCAATATGTATTCTTTGGAAGCAGGAGTTGTTAGTGGAGTCCCACAGGGTTCAGTACTAGGCCAACTACTCTTTCTTATCTACATCGATGATTTCGCAGCCTAGCTTGAGTGTCCCTGCTATATTTTTGCAGACAATGTCAAGTTTATCGGATCGCTGAACGTTCAGGATCTTTTTGAGGATATAGAAAAGAAGAAGAAGAATGACTTTATTCGTGTTCACGAATTTCCAGCAATAGATTAATTTCTCCACATAATACCAATAAAAAATATGTATAGCGTGCGCACAATGAAATAATACATAGGCCAATGAAGTGTCAGGTTACCTTGGGCTTGACAAATGTGACGGGAATAAAAAAGAATTAAAAAAACAGGACATTTCAGCGTGAATTAAAAATCGGATGACGTTTATCCAACTTCATAGCATCAATAAATTAGGTTCTTTATATAATGCAAATCAAATCAAATATATGAAGTGCCACACAATGAAGTAATACTTGGGCTAAAAAGTGTCAGGTTACCATGGGCTAGACAAATGTTAGGAGAATTCAAAAAATTAACTCGAAAAATAACTGTGACATCGTGGCATCATTAAACAATTGTTAAGCGTTTTTTCAACTCTGTAACAGCTTTTGATTGCTGCACCATGTATCGGGCCAATTATGGCATAGAAGAATTTCTAAATTTATTCGTTCTTGAATAGGGAATAACGTACCGGCTTCGGGTGGAGAAAAAGATCTGCAAGAAAAGAGGCTTGTGTTCAATGGATGTAAAATATCAGTAGAAATGTTCGCGAACAATCTGCTGCATTCACGAAAATGACGATTGAAAATAATGTCTCGAATGTCATCAGCGGAAACACAACTCAATCTTGAGATGAGCCTAATGCATCTTCTGATTATCGTGAAATCGTTTTCCAACAGGCCGGGAAAAATCACAGGAGATGCCAAAAGAATGTGGGGAATGATGCAAGAAAAAACGGAATGTTGAATGACATTTGGTGTAACGGAGAAAGAACGGAGACGTAGTGCGTAGAATTACAGTTGGCGTACTTTTATGAATACCCTTGTAACATGTTCAGTCCAGCTAAGATTTTCAAATATTATAACACCAAGATACTTGAACCTGCAACATCTGTCGAACACCAAGCTGTTGAGAGAAACGCGAGGAATTTCTTGATAGAGAGCTAAACAACGCTGTCCAATCAAGTTGGAAAATACAATTTCGCTGCATTCAGAAGGATTCAGCGATAAACCAATCGTGGAGGACCACTGACCAATGTTCGTTACCATTGATCCTAAGGCATGATGCTCGATACGACGATTTTTATTTACTGCAGGGGCAACATCATCAGCATATTTGAGGGTGAGTGCAAATAGGTCGAAGGAAGGATCAAAAATATAAAAGGAAAATAAAAATGGGGACAATATTGCACCTTAAAGGACACCACGGGGAATAGCTATTTCACAAGATGTTTGGCCGTTCGCGACTGTGTATTGGATACGACCCTTAAAATAGGATGCCAGCCAATGAGGAATGCTGGCCGTGACGCCATGATCAGATAATTTTTTAAGTAAGGAGTTTCTTAAAACACTGTTAAAGGCATTTGTGTAATCCAAAAAACAAGTGTGTACAGCTCTAGATTTGCTATATATGGAACGTGAGAAAAAATCTGTGAGTACAGCGACAGCATCGACAGTTGAACGATTTTTCCGGTACGCGAATTGATGAGCATCCTGAACCTGACACCTGGACAGGAGTCGCTGTAAAACAATTGTTTTAAGTACCTTAAGCAACTGCGACGTGCACGCGATAGGACGGTGTTTACCAGAATCTTTCTTTGGAATCGGGCTAATGCAGACAGATTTTCAGCAATCCGGCATAATTGCTCTTTCTATGCAACGATTAAAATGGATGTGATGGGTGATGATAGCACTGCAGCATATTTTTTTAATTACAATGAGCGAGAGTTTATCAGGTCCTGCAGCCTCAAAACGTGAGACAGCCGATAGTGCACAAAAGACCTCGGGTACGTTGGTGAAAAGTGATCGCAAAAGGAGGATGGGGGCAAAATGGAGTTCTCTTCACAGTCGTTATCAGTAATTTGGTGCACAAACGATTCGTTCAAGAAATTAATATCAAAAATAGGTGGGGATTTCGTGTTGTTCTTTTCACAAATTTGTTCAAGCGCACGTCATTGGTGACGAATGTCTTTGGTTCCAAGAAGTGTGTTCGTGTACAGCTTTTCTAGACGTCGAATTTCGAGCTTGATTGACTGGGAAAGCAACGCAACACTTTAACGATCATGTGTTTTGAATGCTTCCTCTTCCAATCTCCTTAAGCGTTTTAAGTGAACAGAGGAAAAACTGTGAGAACTCACAAATATAGTTTCATTAGGACAACAGATTTCACATTTTACGGAGACATCATCTTCATGAAAAATGTTGAAATCAGTGGTAGAAAGCATGTTTCTGAGGGTTGAAATATTGTCATGCTGACAATCTCTGGAATTCACATTTTTGCCATTGCTGCCGGTGAGGTATCTATGTCCAGTGCTCCCATAAATTTTAGGGAGAAGTTTGATAATGCAATGGTCAGAATTACCAATTGGAGCAAACTTGCGGGCGTTTGTTTGGGCAAAGTCCAGAAATGCGTCAGCTCGAGTTGAGAAATGAACAACATTTTTAAGCTACAATAGGGAAAACATAGATACATTGCATTCATTGAGGTCGCCTGCTAAAAGAACCAAAGAATTTTGAAAAGGAGCAAGTTTCATTAGGAGTTCATCAATAAATGCATTAAAAACGCTAGATTGACAATTGGGGATAACATAAGTATTTATCAAAATAAAGGATTGAAAATTAAAAAGATGTCGGGGTTTGCATTCGACAGCCAGGCAGAATATTCCAAGCTTGTCAAAAGTAAAAATTTGTTTGCAACATGAGCACAAGTCGTTTCGAATATATGTGACAACACCGCCACCAAGATTTCTCAAGGGACAGTTTCGGTCGAGACGAAAACAGTTGAATCCTTCAATGGAGAGCAACTCATTTTCTATTGTCGAGTGAAGCCAGGTTTCTTGGAACATGGCAATGCCGGTGTGCTTTGAAATTTTTGAAGTGAGCAGTTGTGAAATTTCACCATACTTGGACCACAGCGAACGAACGTTTGATGATAAAATAAAAGGTATAGGCATTCTAGATAAGTCATGACATCGACGAAGACCGACTTGCCAGCCTGCACGATGTTTCCTTTTCTTTTTCAATGCTTGCTTGAATATATTATCCAGTTTTCCCGAATAGCATAGCAAAAGTTTTTTATTTCAGAATTCTCACTGGAAAACAGGACATCACGTAATTGTTTTAAACTGTGCGCGTTCAAAATCGTCCTCTTTGATGTGAAAACATGAAAAATTAAGAAAAATGACGAAAAATAATGTGGAGAAAATTGATCGCTTGTGCACGATCGATTTGAAGGCCCCGCTTCTCTAATTGAGGTCATCAAGTGGTCTTCCACGTGGGATCTACCAGTCAACGTCTCCAAAAGCTATCTTCTGTCCAAAGCTGCAACGAAACTGCAAGTTGTTGGATCGGATAACATACTGGAGATAACTGGGGTATCAAAAGTCCGGGGCTTACGTATTGAGGTTTCAGCGGACTTTAAATAGGCTGATCAAT
>JACCGJ010005884.1:0-46068 GCA_013407085.1 Atriophallophorus winterbourni
ACTTGTATCAGATAGACGTGGATACACACTGTGTGGAAAATCGGCCACTGATCCTGGTCATTCCCACGAGACGTGACACAGCGTAGGCGTACTATATGCTGTTTAGCGGTAAGGTCAAATCAATGGTGGGAGGTTGACTACTAATTAATCATGTTCCCTGTCCTGACTATCACCCTTGGTCTGACGAAGCTTCTGTGTCAGAAGTGAAACGTTACCTAAAACCTGCTCTAACCGATAACACTCAAATTACTTTACATTTTGATCGATTCTTCTGATATATTTGAAAGGTAATAAAAAATTTTTTACCTAAAAATAATGAATACATTTGCGTGAATGCTTCTTAAAACAACAGCAGAATATTTGATAATTTTGATGTTTTGAGAGCTTAAGGGCACGATTAACGGCGAGAGGACAGTCGATAGATATTGTGAACACCATAGCAGTATGGTATTGAAAAATTTACTGGAATAGGCCAGTCAATCGGTTGCAAGCTCTTAACGCACCCTCTCATTCAAGCGATCATTTACAGATGCATCGATTAAAAAACCCTGGATTTCGGGTAGTGCATGGAATTAGACGGTAAATGTAGAACTAAGGTTTTTCTTATCGCTGGCAAAACGACGATACACTAATCTGAGGTACCCTTGTTCAGTAGAGTGAAATGGATGTGGGCAGCACAATATATGGGTCGTTTATAACCGCCATGAGTGCTTGATCAAGAATCACTTTGTGATTCTGTGTTTGAACATCATTCTTTATAAGAACCCTATTCAATAGTTGCATACGAGTATACCTTTGTTTATCACTATACTACTGTTTCAAGGCTCACTGAACCTGATCTTACTGTCTCAAATTGATGACGACATACAACCAAAAAGTGTTGGGGACGTGAGAACCGCAATACTTTGGTCGTTTATAAGCGACTCGAGCGCTTGACCAGGAATCACTTTGTGATTGTGAATTTGAAAATCGTGGTTGTTTGTAAGATGCCTATTCAACAGTGACATGCAAGTATAACTTTTTATGAAGCGTTTATGTTTTTATCATGCAAACCACTGCAAAAAAACGGCAGTATCGATCCCATCCACGGTTGAGCGTTCTTTCTAACAGAGTGGATCTTCCAGTGCCTGTGGGACCTCCTATAATAGATTACCATGGAACGTCCTTTTTTCTAAGTATATCCGAACTGTCGAATCAACTTCATTACCTAAAAGGTAGAACGGCGACCTAGTAGCGTTTAAACCCATCTGTAGCTTAAAGATTTACGGACGAAAAAGCCGTTAATTTTACAATAACCATAGGCTCGAAATATAGGCACAAAATATGAATCCGACGCTGTGACTGGTGTAACGCAGATGAGTCATGTATCATTAGGTGGAGCCAATATGCGGATTAGCTCGCACATAATCCGCAAGTTTCGATTTGAATATGAATAAACTAATGGATTATAAATAAAACACACACCGAATAAAAAAATCCCCGCAGCAGCTCGGTTTGGAGTGCAGTAGTTCCAACATGCAACCGTCGTAGTCTCTTAGAAAGCGCTATTTTCGGTTCCTTGAGAAAACGAAATTTGGACGTGAATTCGGAAGAGATATAAGTTAATCCCAAGGAAATTGCTACTTAATCGAACTTTATAATGATATCACAACATTTGAACCGATATAAGTTATACTGAAGGAGCCCCATTCTTAAAAACTCAACACAGATCATTTCAAGGGCCCGGAAGGTTTACTGGTTAAATAAACACAGCACTTTCGCGAAAATAACGGTCTTGGGAGCGAGGAAAAGTTGGCCATCGAAAGTAAACAAAATTTCGCGTATTACATCTCACCCCGACGAGTGTGCACTTTAGCGATTCAGAATAAAAAGCTTTATGCAAATTGCTTGCCTAAACAAATATATCACATTTCCTTTCTTAAAGCGTGATCCAGAACAGCGAAGTGAGACGTTTTTACGTGGTCAATTAAGTCTTAGTATTCACAACAGCAGTGCTACATAAATATAACTTACTGACAATCAGACAACTATGCAATAAGCACACCTCGAAAAACGAAAGGAAAGCTTGATAGAATCACCGTTATCAGGCCACTGTGTATAAAGTAGCAGCACAGTGAAAGACACAAAGACGCTAACCGATAGCTCAACTCGTTCAATAGCACTCATGGACACAAGACCAGCAGAAACAGATCACGTAGGGTACGTGACACACCGTAGGCGTATTACAGGCTATTTAGCGGTAAGGTCAAATCAATGGTGGGGGGTTGACTACTACTTAGTCATGTTTCCTGTCCTGACTATCACCCTTTGTCTGACGAAGCTTCTGTTTCAGAAGTGAAACGTTACCCAGAACCTGCTCTAACCGATTGCATTCAAATTTCTTTGCATTTTGATCGAGTCTTCTGATATGTTTAAACACCTCAACACGCGCATGCAAAAGCTAAAGTAAACGGGTATCAGCTTTGGGTATGATGGTGATTCAGCTTAGTCAATTGTTCTATTTTATCGAATGTGTACACATTTTCTAACAAGCTCCATTTAGAAATCCCAAAAATGAGACAGCGTTTGGAAAATATAAAACAAGACCAATTGTGTAAAAAGGATGATAATTACTCTAGAATATGGGGTCACATTAAATGACCAGCACATATGAACTGGATCTCCCAAGGGGATTCAAGAGGGTGTATACAAAACAGTGAGACAGCAATGACGCGAATTTTACACTGACAGCTGGGAATCTCGGACGTCACAAACGCATCGACTTTGATGAAAGACTCTGTCTTGATAACGGATTTTGAGCAGCAGTAAAATGCGAGGTCATAAAAAGTCGCCCATACAATGTGTCAGAACTTTGACCGCATTTTGCCGAAAACGATCGGTTAACCAAAGTTCGTTGAGCGTGCGACACTCCATTTCCACCGCAGACGCGATTCGCTCGCGGTGTTGAGACCGGATAATCGACTTGGTCATTTCCATGACCTGGAATGAAAAATGGACAGGGCTTTGAACACTAAAGCGATCGAAGATGATATAAGAAAAATATCAGGGGATAAGTTGAATCGCTTAAAGTAACGAAAATGACATTCCGAACAAAAGTGGTATTTCCAGTTAAACCAATTGAACGCGGGATTTCCATGACAAAAACCGAAGAAGTTTGGGAAGAATTTGGAACAGGCTAAATGTGACACTTCATTTATCACTGTAACATTATTCAATTCTTAGAGAATCTGTTCTTGTTGATTCTAGTTGAATATTATGGTATGGTATGAAAGCACAAGCCTGATTCAAGCAAAGTGCCGCACAGTCAGAGGCTGCACGTAGGCAATACAACTGTCAGGTTGCATAGGTCGAGACAGATATAAGAAATAGAGAATAAAGATGGTATGGTATGAAAGCACAAGCCTGATCCAGGCCAAGTGCCGCACAGTCAGTGACTGCACGCGGGCGATATTACTGTCAGGTTGCCCAGGCCTAGACAGATAGAAATAGAGAATAAAGATGGTAGTGAGACTCCAGCGTGTTTCAGCATGCAGCTCACTATCCGTGGCCAATCAATTTAGCACCCTTAGCCGCACAGCACAGAAGTACTGGACAAAATACAGAGCGTAGGCGCATAAGGAATGAACTTAAACGAAGCATAAGACTAGACAGAGAAAAGAGGTGGCTAATTCAGGTTTACTATATACATATAAAAACATATTTTTTTCGATTCAGTTGAGTCAATATATTTTATAATTTGTAATACCATTTTTCTTTCTCAGAAATATTATTTCTAACTGGTGTTATATGCAACAAAACAATGAAGAACCCAAAATAAATGAAATTTGAAAACAACCTATGGCTGCGCATCAAAAGTTGAATATTGCAAAGTGTTGAGCGATTGCATAAATTCGAATAATTCAGCAGGATTCTCTGCGTGAACCAATTAACCATGGAAGACTATCAGAATAAATTCTACATGTATATATACACATACATAACGTCCTTTTCAACGATGGTTTCACTCACACTTTTGTTTTGGGTACGCGCCGACTGGACACATTGGGAGACGATCGACACACAGCGAAGAGCCTCTGCTATTAAATAGACCTTATTCAGTTATTAGGATCATTCATGTATTCGAAAGCCTCATTTAAGTTCATTACTAATGTAGGCCGGTGGAGGACAGAACGTGGACGGTAATACATCGAAGTAGAACCTCACGTTATAGAAGGCAGGGAAATTGGTTGGCATAGCGTGATGGTACAGTATGAAAGCACGAGCCTGATCCCAACAAAGTGACGCATAGTCAGAGACTGTACGTGGGCTAAGATACTGTCAGTTTTCCCAGACCTGGACAGATCTGAGGAAGAAAAAAGAACAGGAAATGGTAGTGAGACTACAGTCTGTTTCAGCATGCAGCCCACTACCTCTGGGCAATCCATTTAGCACGGTGTTAGCCGCACAGCACAAAGTATTGCAGGATTGCACATCCGTGCGAGAAATTTCCGTGAAGACGGGTAAGTGAGTGTCAACACTAGTCGTGGGCAATAATCCTACAGTACTTTGTGCTGTGCGGCTAACACCGTGCCAAATTGATTTGCCACCGGTAATGAGCTGCATGCAAGTACACGCTGGAGTCCCACTGCCATTTCTATTTTCCTTTTCTTAATCTGCCTTGGCCTTGGCAACCTGATAGTATCTTAACCCAAGTGCAGTCCTTGACTGTGCGGCACTTTGGATAGATCAGGCTTGTGCTTTTATACGAATACCATACCGCATGTCTATAGTCGGCTTCCGTAAAGAACGAGGGAGCGCAGAATGTTGTTTCGGTCGTTGTAATGTACGGACGTAAGGCTAATATGGATATGTAGTCATGGAGAGGCGCAATTATTTACCGTTGAGCAGTTGGTCATGAAGGAATACATCCAGCATTAATGATTGAAGGTGAATGTGAGAAAGGCTCAGTGAATCTAATCACACTGCCTCCACCTGAAGACGTCAAACAGCGAGAAACTGGTTGTGATGTGTATGTGAAGGGGACGTGAGCAACACTGTAAACTGCACACAATTTATTTCTAAACAGAAGCGAGGGGAATATAAATGAAAACCATGAAAATCAGCTGGATAAGTAGAGCACCGAGCAAAGCGACACGACGCTGACAAATTAAACGTCGATGTTCTACTCTTACAACAGGAAAACAAATGGGCCCAGTGAAGCTGCGACGGCAAACATTACTTATAATCAAATTAAAGGTTCGATTTTGGGAAAAGGTTGACGTTGAGGAAAATGATCAAGCATACCGCGGGACAATTTGAGGCAATTTTATGACAACGCATAATCAGTTCTTGCTTGAAGTTCTTTGGCAGTAAAAGATCAGACGCAAGTCCGAATTGTACAGCTTCTCGCGCAGTGATTTTTCGGCCAGCCAACAATAGTTCGTTAGCCTGTAAAATCCAATGAAATAAAGACAGATTTAGTTGTTAGGGAACGGAGTGTGGAACCGATTAACTGCATAAGCATTGGTTCTGAGAGAGAAGAAAGATTATTTACTAATCCTCGGCTTCATGCAACATAGCGGTTGAGCTGGTACACGCTGAGCTCATAAATTTAAAACATAGCTGTGACAAGCGAAATCATTAAAGAAGACTTTGGTTTGCAATACGCTGCACGGTACAGCCCAAATTGAGTATGAGGGTATGTAGGTATGAAATCGCACGCCTGATACAAGCAAATTCCCGTACAGTTATAGGCATTACGTGGACTAATATATTTTCATGTGGGCGCAGGATAGAAAAATCCAGGTAGCCTGCTCAGACTAAACAATTTAAAAAAACTACGGCTAATTTCATTCAACAAAGTTCGTTTGCAGCTAATGATCGCAGATATTTTGTCCATGTTGCAATGATGCAAGCTTACCAGGCAAATTACAGCTACGAATGATGGAATAGGTAATTAAAATGTCAATTATTGCGTTTATTATAAAATGCGCAAACGGCATCCGCTGAGTTGCTCGAAAAGTGAAACGAATTAAATTGAAGTGTTAAGCTACTGAAATAAACATCAGTAGTCACAAAAATGATAAAATGTCGAAAAGACGGCAGGGAAATCGCCGAGGATAAAAAGAACACTATCCATTAAGACAATTAGGCGTTTGATGTAAGTGATGTTGTAATAATATAAGCGAAATGAAAACAAACTTTCAGGCGAGAATTGTTTTTAAACCAAATCCAAGAAACCCAACCGTAAAACAGGTACAAACATACAGTTATACTTGAATGCCACTTTTACATACAACGTACGACGAACCACGAAATTCAAACACAGAATCACAAAATGATTATTTGTCAAGCTCTCAAGGCGCTTATGGATGACCAGAGTAATGCGTTACGGGGATGTGAGCAACACATTACTTAGGTGCAAACATACGTTGAGAAAATAAAAACGACGGCCTCTCATCGTACAATGGGTGAACTGAAAACACGAATAAAAATTTGAGCAAAAGAAACGGAATATAAATAACGGTCATATGGAACACAACGAAATAAAAAATAAAAATGAAATAAAAATTGCAATCAACTTGACGTTTCAGAAGATTGACCGCATTAACGACATAATATTTGGCAGTGAAATGGAAATGACGCGATGGAACCTACCAGATGAACTCCGATAAGCGTCGAAAAAGTGTAACTCGCACCACCTTCGGGGGTTTGTCCGAGACAATTGTAATTCAGTTGCAGTGTTGCGGAGTCACTGATGTACACCAAATCACAAAGAGGAAGCATCGCGACAGCCAAACCCAGCGCTGGGCCGTTGACACCGGCGACCACTGGTTTCGGAACTGAAGCGAGTGCAAGCAAAAAGAGTCGAAGCGCCGTGCACATTTGTTGAGCGATGCTCGGCTCAACACTGACAGGCCTCGAAGAATCTTCAACAGAACGGGGACGAGCTGAATTGGCAATTGAATTGATTGACGTTGTAGATTCGGTGTTTTTCCCATTATTCACACCGAGGCCATCTCCACTTGACGATACAGAGGACGATGAAGAAGATTGTGACGAAACGCTGGGGATGAGAAATTGATCCGGAAGACGTCCTATCAAGGAGATCAAATCAATGCCACAGCTGAAGACTGTACCCATCCCGGAAATCATCACCAAGCGGCTGTTGTCTGTGGCAGCCTGGTTCAAAGCGGTCGTTAGTTCTTCTAGAACCTGATGGTCAATGAGGAAAGGAATTATTGCATTCGAATTATACGGAGAAACTGCAAATCTAATAACTACGATCAGCGTCCAAAAGGAAAGGATAACGTCAGTTTAGATGTTATCTTAGTAATCTTTCGGTAAGTCCATGTTCGTAGAGCCTGGGATTGCCGGTGCAGCACCAAGTGTTCTCGTTTCCACAAGATAAGGCTGATATGTTTGACAACGATGACATCGTCATATGCTTGATGTGGACGGATCGACCGAAGGATTTCAAAATACGCGTGCACGGTAGCATATAATCGAATTCACGGATTCACACATCAGGTGGCTTCTTTTCCCTTCGCTACTTAGTTTACACAGTCACTGTGCGTCGGTAATATGACCAGAGTTGATTGGGATAGTGAAGCGCCTACTACGAACTTAATGACGCTCAACGTGACATGCAGCGGCCTGTGGGGGCGAATTAAAGCGCGTTGTCATGAATGACATGCGGTAACATTACCGGACAAAAGTATAAAAAAGTGATAATGGGGGTTGGCTGTAGCAAGTGCACATCTGTGCTGGTTCAGAGAAAATTGAATCGCTCTGGATAAAACGGCGAGGTTAATCCTCTATCCCAAATTGATTAGCGTTCAAAGCAAAAGTGAGCTATAGATTATAAGCTGCTTTAGCTGGATAATGGATATTGACTAGTATCTGTTGTGAAGAACAGCAAGACGACAAAAATAATTTTAAATATTGAACAAGATTGATTTGGATGGTTCTATGCAACACGCCGTACCTGAACAGTCAAGGTATTTTTCAACGGAGAACTAGGCGATTGAATCCATAGCTCTGTAAAACCACCGGTAATATTTTTTCGAACCAAAATGGATTTAAACTTGTAAACGGCATCACGAGGACGGACACTGGGAACCTTCGAATCGGATTGACGTTTGCCTTCGTTCAAAAATGCCGGGACTTCAAAACGGGGTTCGGGAGTCATTGAGATATCGGTCATTGGGTGAGCAACCTGGAAGAAATGCAGTCAGTAAAGCTTGAAGATCAACAACACGAAATTGATAAACTACAGTTCACGAAAGCGTAGCAACCTGGAACTTCGTACATTTATGGAAAGGGTTCCTCGATGGAAACTGGAAAACTACTATAGCAAACTCAAATCGCGAAGAGATTACAAAAAGGTGAGCGGGAATGATTCCCATACCAGTACGGGCTATTGACTACGTTTTACACCTCGATAGAAATTAGAACAGCCACGAATTGGTGGCAGCCGACAAAGTGGCCTTCAAATCGGCCGTTCACAACAATAATTTCCCCACACATTTACATAATTTTTCTAACCTTCTTTGACGCACACTATTTAAAAATATATACAGTATATATTGAACAATCTCATACAGTATCTTCGCCCACATGCAGTCTTTGACTGTGCGGCACTTTACCTGGATCAAGCTTGTGATTTCATACACATATAGACATGGTGCCGTTCAACAAAAACAATGAAATGCACAATACACGGGAGATAATAAATTGAAACTAAGAATGAATTCTGAAAACATAGGTCGGAGCATGTCACCGCCATAAGCATAATGTAAAATATTAGCCAACAAAAATATAGCATCAGTTTGAAGACAAGAAAATTGGGTTAGGGAAGAAACAACGATCTACCTGGTCTGATAGGAAACGATTTGGCAGCAATTCGAGATCGTTGGCCGCATGGGGTTGAATCGAAGCTAAAGCAGAAAAGCAGAGGCAGAGAGGGAGAGAGAGAAGAGAATCATTATGGCTTATTTTTATTCTGTTTACAACAATAGAGTAATATCGCTCATTTCAAAAGCTATAAATCGTCAATCATAGCGGAAACAGTTACTGATTCTTCAAAGACAAATCGATAAGTAAATTGAAAGTTCACGTGTGTCAACTTAGTAAAAACGCGAAAGATCGAATTTCGCTGCCCCTCACTACCGTTTCTTTTGTCATCTGTCTAGGCCTGGGCAACCTGACAGTATATCAGCCCACGTGCAGTCTCTGACTGTGCGGCACTTTGCATGGATCAGGCATGTGCTTTCATACATACATCACGAGTTCACGAAAAACCGTCAGTAGAAAAATAAACACCTTGTGGAAAAAATAAATTCGAGATAATGGATGACATTAAATTGTCCAGCGTGTTATTTTGCTCACTTAACAACCGATTCATTGACTGTTTGTGGTCGCCAGGCAGCGACAGTAAGATTGATTTCAGCGAGTCTCGAAACAATGTAACAGTGGTAAACAAAGTTAGGTATTGAGGCTACTGTTCATATGGTTCGTACAACAAACCACCGAGTTCAATCGCAAAATCAAGAAGTAATCCTGACTTGAGCGATCTAGACTCTTGTTTAATAGCGGGTTTGAGATATGTGCTGAAGATTAATCGCGTAATTATTACAATAGCATTCATTTCACGCAGTGTCGCAAAAGCTGCGTGTGAAATGAGATATTGTCTGATTACTCGTGGTTGTAGATATGAGGAACGGATGATTACAGTGAGAATTGAGCGGGTTTGCACATGCAGCTTAATATCTTTAGCAAAATAACTTAGCATGGCGTTAACATTCGCAATACTGAAGTAGTGCACAATTGCATATCTGTGTCCCACACAACACTGTACAAGAAACATGAAACCAGCGAGAAAAACCGGCATAGTTACTACTACTATAAAACTACAGTGGCGCACAGTAGGAGGATAATGGACGGAAAATAGTGAATATGAAATAAGACAAACTAACCTTTGGTTCTGGCGATATCAGCCTGAAAACGCTCGAATGGTACATGGTCAGAGGATCTAAATGAAGCTCCTTTAGACTTATATCGGTAAGTGAGATTGTGCGGTTTTGTGGATTTGGTAATTTGTTTTACAGAAGATTTGGCAGATGACTTCTTAGCTGTTGCAACGGTGGAATTAAATTTTTGACCGTGATTATTGGTATCGGCTGCTGTATGTTGGAGCCTCTTCGCGAAAACGGAAGACTGACGGGCATTTTTATTCAAATTAGCTGTGTATTTAGCTTTAATTTTGGCCGTCAAGTCACCACGGGCAACGGAAGTGGAGTTTAACCTGTAGGATATACCGGAAACACACGGTATTTCGTGTAACTGTTTATCCGAAACTAAAAAATTTAAAGCAGCAATCACAGCTTGTTCGGAGAGATTATATCTTCGGTTACAGATGGATAAAACATCATTTTTAAGTGGACGACGTCTTGCCGACTTCAATTGTAAGACAACATCCATAACTTTAGCAATATGCGAATCAGGAACACCATATGCAGATTTTTTAGTTTTTACAGCAGTGGCACATGATACATCCTCGTTTCGCACAACCTTGGAGCGACTTGGATGAGTTTCTGACAAATGATGCGCCTTTAATTCTTTCGTACAGAGGAATTCGTGTGTTGGAGAAGCTTTGAGCATGATTGTGACTGATTTTCGGCCATGTTCTGCAGCCTCGTGACTCGCCGTTGAAACTCTAGAGTTCTGCTTTGTTGACGTATCAGTGGGAGTTGATTTCAAAGATAAATCCGAAGATTTAGCCTTTGATGGGCTTGTTGAAAATGAAGTATTCGGAGAAATTCGTTGCAAATGCACGTCAGCATCTTTTAAAAGTGCTCGCTTTTTGCTGAAACCAGGTGTTTCTGGAGATAACGCGTTAGAACAATCACGCAATTCATCAACGCCGTAAACAGAACTATTCACTGATGATAACCCTAACACGATATCTCTCGAGGGGGATACGGCGATCCCAGCAGGATTTATGGAGATCGAACCAGTGTAAGACGAATCGTCGGAAACGGGGTCTTGCATGACATCTAAAGCGGGAGATAGGCGACCAGAAGTGTTTGAAAAACTAGATTTTTTGCGTGATGACTTGCTGGAATGTTGACTAGAGGTTGAAAGCATCGATGTATTTGTGCTGACCGAGTGATTACCCCCGGGCTTAATATCTTCAAGTTTTACTGAAACACTGTCCGAAGAGCGCCCAGTTACTTTGGTACGCGAATTAGAAACCACAGTGGGCATAGTAAGACGGCGTTTTTCCTGGATGTCTTTACGGAAGCGATTGTGAAAATCCTGAATAAGCGGTAAACACGGTTCTTTCAAATTCGTGAATGGCTCCCACGAATCTTGATCTGGGGAGAAGCCTTTCCAACGGACCCGATATTCAACTCTACCACGGCGAACTCTCCGATCGACGATACTATCAACCTTAAAAACGAAAATGGTATACATGAGAAAAGTTACTAAATAAACAGTTTTCATTAGATTTAAACAAGTAAAAACACTGATCTATCATAAAACGTTGGAAATTCACCCGGTACAAACAATGAAATGGGACAACAAAACGATAACCGAGAAAAGCTTACTTAAAATCTAAAAAGAATACATAAAGAAACTTAGTGATAGTTTAAATTCATTACAATGAGTTTTTGACCAATGTGGATAATCTTACGCGATTTGTGAAGACAAACTCGTATACGGGAAGGCAGACAATTTTGAAAGACTTACGACCGATAAGTATCAACATTTTGCTCGATGGTTTGTCATGTATGAACGGAGCAACTTTATTAGAGCATACGTTGAAAATCTATTAACTTTTATGAAAGCACAAGTCTGGGTTCAGGCAAAGTGCTGCACAGCCAGAGAGTGCGCGTGGGCTAAAATACTGCGAGGTTACCCAGGTTAGACGCACGATGTGCAATTGAGCAGTATTTTTGTACTGCGTTTGTAACAAGGTGTTAAATTTATTTGCCAAAGATACTGAGCTGCATGTGGAAACAAGCTGAAGTCTAATCGCCATTTCACAGTTTCTATTACATTTGTTTAGGTTTTGGCTAACTGACATTATCTTAGTCGATGGACAGTCTCTGATGTCACTTTCAATGAATTTAGGTTTGTGCATTCATAAATACATATTTGCATATCCAAGCATAGACAGATATAAAACGAGGAAAGGAAATTATATTGTTCGTAAGGATAATTGAATGAAATGAATGCGTAGCAAGATCATGTTAAAATATGAGGCGGAGTCTCACGGCTATTTCCACTTACTTATTGTTTGGACATGCACATCGTAAAATGGATGCTGCGTCAAGTAATGCATAGTAACCGCTGAAAGACACAGTCTGACTGACAGTCTCGGTCACTCCTTGGTTTTTGGGACCTACTAGCTAATCAAAATGAAAACATGTACAGATAATTCCTGCATTACTTGCTACTTGTTCGGCCTTACCAAGCGACCGTTTCCTTACCTCGTAACAAGCCGTTTTAAAGCTTATTGCTAACGCGTTAATCTCCATATTGTGCTCAGGCCTAGACAGTATTCAACGTCGCTAATTCTCCGTTGCTAACTTCGGTCAACCAGGTAATCCAGTTTGTGTTATTCGCTATGACGGTGCTTTCCCAGCAGTATCAATTTGCTCAAGCATCAACCAGTTTGTATTTAATCTTTTAGACAAAAAATAAGATTTAGTTTTTATCTATCTTCTGTATTGGCGAGTAGTATATGATGTACTTCGTAAACAAGGCTCTTAGCAATGAAGAGATTAAGCCAAAGTTATGATGGCGGTACTTTTGGCCACCGGTAGTGAGCTGCATGATGAGATACGCTGGAGTCTCACTACAATTTTCATTTTCTATCTTATATCTGTCTAGGCCTGGTCAACCTGACAGTATCTTAGCCCATGTGCAGTCTCTGACTGTGCGGAACTTTGCCTGGATCAGGCTTGTGCTTTCATACTATACCATACATACTAAGTATAAATTCCAGTTGAACATAAGGGAATCCAGCGAATCTTTGGAGCGGATTGTGTTTCTATAGGCTGTCATTGTAGCGTCTCGTTTTTCGGTATCAAAAAATTGGGACCGCAGTGCATTTTTTCGTTTGAAGGTATTGTATTAGAAAATATCATCGCAAGCCTAAATCGCACACGAGTAAGATGATCAGACTCTACAGAGTTATTGCGATAAGCACGTATGTGCGACCGTGGAGTCATTCGGTGCTATGGAGCTAACAACATGCTGGTTTTATTTGCCACCAGTTGTGATCAGCATGTGGAAAAAGCTAAAGTCTCACTATCGATTCTATTTCCATTCTTTCGTCTGTCTAGATCAAGGTAACCTGACAGTATCTTAGCCCACACGCAGCCTATAACATTGCGGTACATTGCTTGGATCCCGGCATGTGATCCCATGTCATCATTTATTGCAATAAACGCGATAGTCCATAATCCCTCATTTTCAGTTAACACTGATAGCAAAATGTTCAATTAAGGTCGAACATTGATTTCTATACGGCTGGCGTTAGGTTACACAATGATGCTTTTTATGTCGTGTGAACAAAATCCCTTAAACCGTTTGCCATGGATCAGAATTTTAGACCGCAGAAATATTTGAAATTGATTTTTTGAAGTGAACTGTATTAGAACTGTTTCGATTTTGAAAGCAAATTACAAACTGCAGACAGAGTTATAACTTAGAGGCAGTTGTCCATTTCGTTCGTCATCTAGACAGACGATCGGCATGGTCGCTCCATTTCGATGTTCTTTTTCGATTAAGTGACTTTGAATACACTGAATGCGTTGGGTGGTTTGTGGCGAAAAAGTTTCAACTTCTGCCAGGGTGGAAAATACTGTCCAAAGTAAAACTAATGACGTTACTGCTTTGAAAGATGACAATATAATAATGTGGTATGTTCTCGACTGCCTGACATGTTTAGTACCCAACAATTAAGAAGTCATCATCATCATTAAGCACAAGTCTGAAGCCAGAAAAATTGCCAAACAACATGAAGCAGGAAAAGGAGATAAGCAAGCGCGTCCAAAATAGAAAGCGGGCGAGCGGAAATACAAAAGCAAATGCGAAAATGCTGCTGTTTTTTTAGTTTTATTACATGCAATTTCGTGATATTTTTGTTTTTCATCAAACATACCGGGTTAAAATTATGACAATAAAATAAACTTGCGCCACTGACCTCGGTTTGCAGCCATATATCATAAGGTTTCCAGCCAAATTTAGGTGGATCTAGTGGACCCTACCCAGGCAAACGAATACGTCCAACTGACCCTAGCGCTACTGTGAGTTTTTTCATCCCAACGCACCACGTCATGGATTGGCCACCCGATCGTTTTCCCCAGATTTTACCAGGCTCTGTGAATAAGGCGCGGTATGGTAAACGGTGAGAAGACATTTTTAAACATGCCCCAACCATCGCAAACTAGCAACAGCAGCATTTCTCTCAGTCCGTGGCCACTTGGTCCTAACACCCGTTTGCAGACATCTATATGTGTAACGCGATGCTGCCACCGAATGCAAGCAATTCTGCGCAGAAAACGGGTGTCAAAAACAGAAATCAAACGGACATCTGCTCGGATAGACCATGTTCGCAGGCATAATGTAGTGTAGCACGCACCACTGCGTTGTACACTCGGCCTTTAGTATGGAGCGAAGCATCGCGTCAACGCCAAAATGGGGAATGTTAGCAAACGCAACACCTGCTTTGCGAACATGTTGTGTAATCTCGTCCTCGACACAACCGCTAGTAGAAATACAACTGCCGAGGTTAACAAAGTTGTCGACCAATTCAAGATTGACGTCACACACAGATAGATATGGAAGAGAGCCGCTTCGGCCCTGGGTAAATAATTGTCACACACTTGTCAGGCGCAAAGCACATGTAATACCTTGAATCTTCAAGTGCTAGGCGGTCCAGGGCCTGTTGCACTATATGGGGGTCATCTAACAGAAGTGCGCTGTCATCCGCATACTCGAGATCGACAGCTCGCTCACTCGGTAGAAGTTCAACACCTGCGTCCACCAGACCAGTTAAAGCTTTCATGAGGACATCGTCGATCGCGATGTTAAAAAGAAACGGCGAGATATGGCAGTCCTACCGCAACCCACTGGAGATATTGAACGAGGACGACAATTGTCCATACGCTCGAACCCTGCATGAGGTTTGGCAATTCAAATGCTTTCAAGATCCAAACATACTTCTTGGGCACTCTATGTCTCAGCAGACATCTCCAAAGTCTTTCGCGATGGATTGAATCGAACGCCGCTCGGATGTCATGGAATACCAAGATAGTTGGCCTAAGAAATGCCTGGCGTTGCTCCAGTAACTGACGGTGTGAAGATTGGATCTATACACCCTCGACCGGCACGAAACCCAGTTTACTCCTTACGGATTTGCTTTTCCCGTTTGGTATGCAAACGGTGAAGCAAGATGGAGGCCAGTATTTTAGGAGATACTGGAATGCGACTGATACCCCGATGATCTTTACAGGTATCGCGCCGTCCCATTTTTGAAAATCGGAGCAATTACTGATTTTCTTAAAGGGATTGGAACGCGTTTCTCAGCCCGTTTGTTGGCGAACAGCGCTTGAAGTTTGCAAACTAAAGCGAAACCGCCATCTTTGAACAATGACGGTATTAAAGCATCAGCACCTCGTGCCCGATGACGCTAAAGGCTCCTGAGTACGTTGTAAATCTTTGATTGAGTCGGAACCTCGAGAGAAATCAACCATGGGGTAGTGTTCCGTATTCTCAAAATCAGTGGGTGTAGAAGGCCAGTTCAACTGTAACTCAAAATGTCCTGCCCATCGCTCCATGCGCCTGTGCATGTTAAAAACTGGTGAACCATCTGCTTCACTATCAGCTATCTGATGCCTGGTCGCCCGCTTCCAGTAGTTCTGATGAGTTGGAACAAGTGTCTGAAATTGCCTACAACTGCAGCAGATTCAATTTCCGTAGCCTTAGAACTCCACCAACTTTCCCTGTCGGTTCTCAAACTGGCAACCAGTTCATGTTTAATAAGCCTTCGTGATGCATCATGTATGCTATCAGCAAAAAGCAACCTACAATGGTCCATTAGTTGAAGAGAATTCGCAGAAACCGAGTGTTGAGCTACACGGGAAGTCAGCCCAGAACAATCCAACGCGGTTGTTTCCAAGGTTTGTATCCCACTCCAATGTTCTGGGAACTGCAGAAAGATGCAAACTCAAATTGGCCTGAAACTCTCGAAGAACTGGGAGATCATTAAGCGGGGCAACATTCAGTTGCCGTGCGACGTTTCTACATTTCGCGTCGAAACGCACCGAGAGCTTAGCACAGACTAACGCATGATCTGACTTTAGACAGGTACCCTAATATGAACGGCAATATTACACACTCCCTCGCCACGGGTAGCCTATAGCAATATGGTCACTTTGCGTGAACGAGGTCGCTGATGGAGATTTCTAGGTGGAGCAGTGACGCTTAGAATGGTGAAAGTTATTGCTGGCAAAGTAGAGTCGTGCTCTGAACACAAGCTAAGCAATCTTTCGCCTTTGTCATTACGATGACAATCGAGACCAAACCTTCCTCCCACGGGTGTGCAATCGTGCAGAAATTATGTGCTGTACAGCTAACACCGTGTTTAATTGATTTACCACCAGGAGTTGGCTGCATGTGTACACTAGAGTCTCAATGCCATGCCTTTCAAATATATGTTTAGGCGTGGCCGACTTGACAGTAGTTTAGCCCACGTGCAGTCTTTGACTGTGCGGCATGTTGCGTGGATCAGGGTTGTGATTTCATACATACACCACCGCGAAATGCTCGTTTGAAGATAGAGGGCCTACGCTTGCGTTCATGTCTCCAGTTAAGACAACGATGTCACTCCTCGATGCAAGTCTAATGAGTTCTTGTAATTTTCCATAGAACTCACCGTTGGCAAGTTCAGAGCTACAAGTATTCGGTGAACAAGCAACGACAACAAACAGGTTTCGGGATGGATTGCGACATCGGCCTTTCTTGCACGAACCCTGTAGTCTTACTGTACAAAGGCGACTGCCGACTCGGATCAAGTCTAACAGTGCAACCTCAGTTTCTTCATTCAAAACGATTCCTATACCAGCTTGACCAGATATCATGACGTCTTCATCAGTGGACAGGCTTAGATAGCACGACTTGCGTAAGTTCGAAGGATTAGACGATCGCGTAATGGACATCGTGGCTATCAAGTGTGTGAGCCAAGACTGCCTGTTGTCCGATGCTAGCTACAGACGGTACATTAAACGACGCCGAATTGAACTAAACGCGCGGCGGAAGAACGCTCTGGTGGCATTCGAAGCAGGCAAAATATTCGAAGTGGCTAAATTTGGAGACCTTGATGAACAAGCTGTACTTCTGTCAGGGCACCCAAAGAACGGAAAACGGTTATTAAAAGGTTTGCATGCAGTGTGAGTTCATTGAAAGCAGTGTGAGCAGAGAGCAGAAAGAGTGAGAGCAAGGGATCCGTCAATATGAAAAGTAATATGTATAGATCAAATAATCATTCCCAACAATAGCAAATGTTGTCAATCTGAGAGCTATTAAAAAGATTGTTTACCATGGCACATTTAACTGATGATTTTGCTAAGGACGAGAGCTTTTAGCTTGTTGTATTTTATCTCATCTCTTTGGGCCCGAGCAACTTGACGGTATCCTAGCCCACGCGCAGTCATATGATTATGCAGCACTTTGCCCGGAACAGGCTAATGCTTTCATACATACATACATGTAAGGCTTTCGATATTTTCTAATTTACAGAGGCGAACCGCTCCAACACTGTATTATGCATATTCTCATTCTGCTCCCAGAACATTTGTAAGGACTTTTGCTTCATAATGATAATACTCACGTTTATAAGACGCGTGTTCAGTCGTGTAGGTTATATTCTGTGAAAAGTCACCTGATTTGAAATGCTAGATATACAACGGATTTGTATGCACAATAAAGGCTCACAATGTAGAGGTTAGAATAAACAGTCGGCAGCCTAAGCAATAATTAAACGCAAATAAAGTCTCGACCATGCATAGTCTATGACGTGAATTGTTTTTGCAACTTTTACATTAAATTTGGTAAATTGGTAATTTGTATATGTTGACTATCACTTTTGAATAAAGCATGCCCATTACCACGCGCCTATTTTTTTACTTTTAACAGGTTGTTTGTAATCTTTCGTTTTCTATCTAATATCTTCCTCCGTTCCAAAACGACTTGTTACTCTGCGTTCTATCCCGACCAAGAAATTCTCAAACCATACATGTCTTTTCGGAGTTTTGAAAGGAATTATTATTGCAAAGGATTATAACCCTAATACAAAACCTGAGGATTAGTGAGGTCTATCGTACTAGCTGCTAACTCACATTTAGTTCTGATACACAAGACTTAGCTTTGTTGATTAGTAAGAAATATTATGTAGTATATCTGAAAAACTAGTCATTTATTTTATTCTGCGTTTCACTGATTTTTGTGCCAAATCGTTTCGAGAAAAATCTCAGATACAGAAATCGCACACAAAAACGCAACGGTAGTTTTTGAGATATTTGCACATCTACCAAAATACAGTTCAGTGGGTTGTTAAGTCTTGAAGCAAAACGTTTCGACGCAGACTAACTTCAAACATGTTGACCATTAGCACGACAAGGTGTCAAGTAGACATTTCATCATACACATGATCTTGTGACTTAAATCAAGCAGTTAAACGAATCCGAGTATATTTTGGGCGAAATTTAATCTATGAATCGTAGAAATAATTTGACAGTGAGCTATACAACCGAGCCACGAGAAATCCATCGACATTGATAAAACGACGGAGTTAACAACATTTTCACCACAGTGGCGCATGCAGTGGGTAATCAATTGGTTTACTTACCAAATAGACATCACCATCATTATTATCAGACGGTTGATGCGCATCAGTCATTTGGATAAAATCAGAAGTATCGACTAAACATAGGGATTATCTATAGGACAATCAAAAAAGCGCGAATTTTTAACAATTTTAATTGACCTCGAAAAGATATTAACATTGTAGTGCCATTAGCAAAAAATTTAAATGGTAGGGTATACAAACCTTAATAGCTTACCTGTTGCCCATTCATAATAAAACACGACCAGAGATTTGTTCGAAGACAAAACAAGTAATGAAATGTATGTTTCTCAAGGCCGACCGCTACCGTTTAAAACGGACATCAAATTTATAGATATTTAGGGAATGCGGACATAATTGATTGAATGAAAGCCATTAGAGAACGTGAGCCTACATAGGTAGTGTATATGGTGTTCATAATATGAATCCCGATTAACAGTGTTTATTTAGTAATCAAACATTACTACTGTTTAGTTTTCTTAAGCATATTGATAAATAAATTTTCGTATTTGGTGTTTGCAAACTTTCAGCAAGATTGTTATAAATCATCCTGAGCGATATGCTGCGTCAATGTTAATTTAATTCGGAGTCTTCAGAAAAAGCATTGGGCATTTGTAAATTTTTGCGCGGCCTTTAAATCGCCATTATATCGAGATATGATAACTCTATACACAAGAAATTGAAAACATTTTGTCACTCTTTGTGTCTCAATTATTCTAGCCTTTTAGTCTATCAAACGTGAAAATGAATTTCTTGAAGAGCCATTGTATTCGTCTTTCTATATATACATCGACTTTTTAATATTTTCTATCGTAAGTTGAGCCATCTTATTATTTAGTTTTTTGTCTGAGTAACGTAAAGTAGGACATCATCAATTATGTTTTAGGCAGTGACTGGTATATTTCAAAATTGTAAAACTTTATTAAAGATTCAAGAATTTACGGTATAAAAAACATGTAGCAGTAAATCATCGTAGGCTACTCGTAATAGGACAATAATTATATGCAACAAATTAAAGAACATAGACGGTTTTTAGTTACAAAAATGTCATGTCCCGATATGATTAGAAAATATCTGATAGTATATCATCTGCGCGAAGATGGTCGATTAAGTTTTATAAACAGGATGTATGCCGTAATTTATGACCATAATTATATCAAGTTTGTTCCAGAAACTTTTTCGCTTCATGTTTGTACAAAATTTTGTGGTAAGGAGTTTCACGACAAACAAACGCGTACCGAATTGAATAATCGAAAGCGTTTCTGGTGAAAATATGGCTTGACAGGAGGCGAAATAAATTACTCAGAGGATTATCTTGGTGTTCATTATTTTATAGGCGAGGATTTGATCTGAACGAAATGTTTTGCGAGATAGTGTAGCCACATTAAGATGCACTATTCGATCTCTTATACTGAAGGTGGCTAATTCAGCCAACCATTTTAGCTGCTCTGTGATAAATCCTCTGGAGTGTCTTGATTTTCTTTTGCAGTCTTAATTCCGAAGCTTGCACTGGGTTACCAAGCATTGGGTCACTCACTTACTCACTCATTCCTCTCCGTGCCGGGTGGCACATGAGGCGAAGACAACTTCACGCCAGTGGTTCCGGTCTGCCGTTGCTTTCGTTGCCGTCTGCACCGTAAATCCTTGTGTATGTAGTTCGCGTTCCAACGTTATGCGCCGAGTTTCCTTGGGCCGTCCCCTTCTTCGTTTACCTTGCGGACGCCAGTGAATGGCTATCTTCGTATGCGAACTGGGATCCATCCTGCAGACATGACCGAACCATCTCCACCGTCGTCTTTTGACTACGGTAGATACCATTGTGTCCATATACGTAATTATGAGCAACATGATTTTTTCACGGGAAAGCATTCAAAAATGCTCAAAAGTGTAGCTAACATGCGGCTAGCACGGTTGTATGTTGATTCATGTCCATGTTATTCTTCAGCCTTCCACTAATCCATACGCCGGAGCCCTTTTATTTACCTCCATTCCAGTTGTTGGGATCCAGGGTTGTAGGAGAATGGAATATTTTTGAATATCTGCAATATTTGGCACCTATAAAAGTTAAATAAATAGAGCGCATGCGAATCCTGATCTCACTGTCCCTACCTGATGAGTGCAAACAGTACGAAACCGGTCGTGGGGTGTGCGTGTTGGAAATGCATGTAAATGACCATTTTTTAAATAAAACTTGTATAGATCCGACCAGCTGTTAAATATATCGAGATTGTTTTTTAAGCGCAAACAGTCCATGATTAAATCGATTCGCATCCAAAGTTAAGCATTATCCGCAAAAAGACCGATCTTGTCTGTGAAAATTTTCCGATGGTCATTGATGTAGATCGAAGAAAAACCGGACCTGGAAGAGACATTTGTGGGAACTGCTAATTGCTTCGATGTCCCTGAACATCAAACAATCGATACCATCATTTGCTTTGCCATCTTAAGGGTAACTTCTTAGATGGGAAAAGAGAAACTTTTGAAAGTATTTTACGTTTTGTGCAGCATTGCGACAGTGAAAATTTCTGAAAATCCTCCAACTTAATAGCTTATTACAGTACTACGTTTACTGAGCTGGCCTGGATATTAGTTAAGTTTAGTTCTGTAGGCACAGTTTTAAAGATTCAAAGAAGATATGCGGGTTTAAAGCTATGATTTACAAGACCCACAAAAATGTACATCGGGCCGGATGGTTAAAGATGTCAAAATATTGTTAGAGATTATTGTCAAACGTCAAAAACACACTTGTCCAAGTGGACATCTAGTGATTTCTTGAAAACGTCAAAGGTTCCAGATTGTACCACATGACTAGGTAAACTGTTCCACAATTGCACATTGCGAACGGTAAATGCATATTTGCAGCGGTTCAACCTGCTCTGCTGTTGGTATAGTTTGGATTGGTGACCACGTCGATGTGTGTTACGGGAAAGATGGAACAAACGTCTGCAAGGATGATTTGTTTGATTAGGCACTGTCCAAAAGAATATTAGTGATCCTCGTTTCCGCCAGCATTAGGCAGAATGCAAATTGTATATTTTAATTTTCATTTCGTATGAATAATTAGAAAGTCCCAGAACGACTTTTGTCACTCTGCGCTACGTATTTTCTAATAGCTAAGTATATTTTTGCAACCAAAGATCGCATGCCGGTGTAGCATATTCCATATGAGGATAGATGTAGGTTGAAATCAATTTGCAGACAATGTTGGGGTCAAGCGTACCTAGGACTCTTCTAAGAAGACCCAAGTTGCTTTAAGCTTTGCTAGCAGCGACTCGACATTACATTGAGTTTCCTAAGTCAGATTGGATAATCACGCCTAATTCTTTCTTGGAAAAGGCGTGTTTAAAAGCAGTACAAAATAGATAATATTCTTTGCTTAACTTGCTGTTAAGTGCTAATAGGCTGTATTTCAAAGTATTCAGTGGCATTTCGTTGTTTAGGGACCAGGTGTAAATCATATCGAGATCCCGTTGCAGGTTCTTCGTGTCCGCTGTGGAATTTATTTTGTGCCAAAGCGTTGCGTCATCGGCGAAAATAAGCACCGACCACTGCACTACACTATGCAAGTTGTTCATATATAATAAAAACAAAACGGTCCGAGGATTGATCCTTGTGGGACACTACGGGCAACTGTAATCGACTCGGATAGTTTATTTTCGACTCTCACGTACATCTAACGGTATATTAACCAATATTTAATCCATGCATGGAGTTTACCATGTACTCCGTAGGTGAGCAGTTTTGACGAAAGTATTTCGTGATTGACACGATCTAAAGCTTTTGAGAAATCTATATAAATCACGGCCACAAAGTTACCGGCGTCCAGTAGCTCAGACCAAGCTTCTCTTGCTAACTGAAAGTTTGCCAAGCAAGATCGATTTTTTCCGGAATCCGTGCTGTGCTTCGGAAATTGAATTAATAATCTCAAAGTTATTTCGCAAGGCCTCCGCTATGGCGGACTCCATTACTTTCGATAACATTTGTAATAAAGCTATCGGACGATAGTTTAATGGAATTTTTCTGTCGGCACGCTTGTAGATGGGACTAATCAAGGCAGTTTTCCAAGTTTCTGGCGCAAAGCTATGCTCGAACATCATTATAAACACGTCAGACGTCGGTATTATCAAATCGAAAGATAAAGTTTACAAAATTTTTGAATGTATATTATTTATACCGGGTGAACCTTTTTACTTCGTCGTCATTAATTTTGTCTGATCAACGTTGGGGGAAAATTCCAGCCCGTGAAAAATCGGCAGGCTGCAGCTGTCAGAGTTTAAGGACTGTCCATGTGTCGACACTTGAGAGATTACTGACGCAAATTGTTTTCGGAAAACGTTTGCACAATTTTTGAATGATGTAACTATGACAGTAGCAAACGCCAGTGGCCGTATTCCCATTTTAACATTCCGGAGATCGTTGACGTGTTTGTAAAATGCTTTGATATTCATAAATGTTTTCTGACTAGACAGATTTGGTAATCTTTTCTGTCTTTTTGAATGAGGCAGATACACGTATCTCCAAATAAGGTGTAATCGCTCCAAGTTAGCCCAGACGGATTGTTTAAGTATTTGTACAATGTATTGTCAAGCTCACACTGTTTCTGAGAGGCTTTTTTGGACGCTGTTTGCTGCATATTATTTTCACGTTTGATGATAAATCAACGATAATTTAGAGTTGGCAGTAAAACGTTTCACAGATTTCCTTAGCTGATTAGATTTCAAGGAAATCCCATCGATTTGCAGTAGTAAGAGCTTGAGCCAATTCATAGTTCACAGTTGTGTACTTTCGTTGAGTATTTCCTACTGGTTCGTATTGATAAATATAATCAAATGACATGACAACATGAACACACAATCCGAGTGGAGCTGTATAGAAAACACCTTTTATCATGGGTTCTCCTTTTACAAGAATGAGGTCCATGGTAGACGGCGTTTGTTCAGTTCGAAATAGCGTAGGTTGTTGTACATGGTTGTAAAAATGGGTGCAAGTCATTATTTCTCGGAGAAAGATTTTGAATGAATCGTCACCTGTAATTTGTGTTGCAAGTGTCGGTACATTAAAATCACCGAGGAGGAGCGAATGTGAGTATGTGAGCTTCAATGTAAAACGTATTGCATTAGAAAGAACAGTGTCGGTGGTACACGATGAAGGAGGGAAGCGATAATTCAATGCTAAGAGGCACTAACGTTACCATGCAAGTCAATAGAGCAAACCAATGTATCTGGGACACCTAGCTGAGGGGAGAACAGTATAGTGCACTTGATGCTTTCATGTAAGTAGGAGGGGACACCGTCACATTTTTGATCGATCTTTTTTGTAAATAATCATGTATATGATTTTGAGTTCAGAGTCGTATATAGAATTACTCAACCAGTTTTCTGTCACTGCAATCAAATCCCAAGACGCCACGGTCTCACGTGAATACAGTTTAGTTAACTTGCACAGAAAGCCCTGAGCATTGGTGTAACAGCATGGTAGAGATTTGATTTTTGTTTCAGATGAAGAACTCATAGTAGTGGATTAGCCTACCGTGAATTGGTCGGCTGCATCAGATTTTTTATCTCCGGTGCATTAGATTGACTTGATAGCGAAGTCATTTCAGGAACAACTATTCGAATTTTATGAGGTGCGGATTTTTGGCATTGATACCACGCCTCAAGTATTCTATTCTTCATCTCATTTTGCGAAATGATATTTTGAGAGAAGGAGACTGACACGCTTGGTTTTCCAGTTTGAGGCACATAACATTTGTCGTTATTATGTCCTTTAAATCTAGGATTTGTTGTAACAATCTCCAGTCATTGCAATCGTGTTGCAGACGTGTACAGGATTCTTCCTTGTTCGAACTTGGTACACTATGAACTATAACAGCTCTGCGATTTAGAGCCTTTTTGCTAGTTCCAGATTATTACGACAAATTTGCCGTTCTTCCCACGGAAAGTCCGGAAATCGTAGCACAGCCGGTTTGTTTACAACTGAAATGGATGAGGCGAGCAACATAATTTCTACATCTTGGAAGGACATTAGCAATACACGCAGTAACCTGGGTGTGTTCGCACGAGGTGCGTTCAGGGGTCTGAATAATCGAGTCAGCGAAGCATGTGAGGCAGTGATGCGTAAGCTTCGGCAAAGTTCATTGCATTGTTTCCTGTCATCTGCTTCGCGTTGCTTAAGCGATTGTGAAGTTGATTCAATGAGATTGCTAAAAAATTACGTTGGATCTTCAACGTTTGTTTTTCGGGGAACTTTGATGTTCAAACTCTCCGATCTAAGCCTATGCACGTCCATCAATAATTCAGCACTTCCATTCACTTGACTACTGGTCTGATTCACAGAATCATTGGTCGTACCGATCTTTCGGAAATGACTCTGGTCGATTTCTGCAGAGATCAGTGTTTCCGTAGTAGTTAGCGCTTCCGTGTAAGACTTGCGGTTGAGGTGTTTAAGAACTGTGTTTTAAACTGCTTCCAGCGCTTTCTGAAACGCAAACGTGTGGGAAGACTGACGTGTTTTTAAGCTGTTTAAAGTTCGCCTCTACAAGAAACATGTATTCTGATAATTAAATCAAGGATTCCGGCTCTTGATAAATCACTAGTTACTTCCAAACTGTATGGCTCACCAATATAGCAGATGCCTAGTAAATTTTCATTATTAATTAGAATCACTGATTCGGGTGATAAATACTTGTCACAGTTCGCATGAATAGCCATTCAACCCAAGTAACAATTAACTTGACGCGACATACCAGATTTTGACAAAGTATGCACATTTTACAAGCCTTGTCGTCAGGTCCGTTTGAGGTCACGTTATCACTCATCGTAACCATTTTGCAAAAGCAAGTCGATACACTGGGCGAAGCGGTCGTTTATCGATCGGCGTCTCTCGGTAGAGTGCAAGAACCAGTGAATGCGATGCAGTGCGATCCAATGGACAGTAAAAGGCATACAATTTCACGTAAAGCCAGGCTGTTCTGTGAGATTTGATCCAAGAGAGTTGAAATAACTGTCAGTAAATACCGAATAGCGAGATCTTCCTGATAATATCCGAATTATTGCGTTATTCTGGATTGGAAGCGATGTTACACGCGTATGTAACGTTCGGTTAGAACTGAAAAATTTTGATAATCAATGGTTCACGTTTCTCAGACTTGAAAAGAATATATTCCAAATGAGAAAGTTCAGACGAGTTCAATGATATAAGAACCGTCCAGATCCGTAAATAGACCGAGCAATAAAATACGAAGTATGCGAGCACAAATTTGTACGTCCACACCGTAGCCTGTAATATGGATGTTTTGTAAATGACTGATGAGCCAATCGATCGTTCAGAATTTCTGTTAGTGGAGAGCCTCTAATTAGCGCCACCACTTCTGAAGTTGAGAAAATTAGTTTGTTATTAAGACGAATATATTTCATTAATTGATCTGATCTGATCTTGGTCGTAATATTATCTGAGTTTCAGACGACATGCTAATTGAAAATATGGTTCAAAATATAGAAACAAACTTGAAGAGAGTTTTGGATGAGTCTTAAGATATAAATTGTATTAAAACTCTTCCCTCCATTCGAGATTCTACTAATTTCCTGGAACACATATAGAAGGCATTGCAGTAGATCACCTGCGCTAGATAAGGCGAGACATTTAGATTAATTGTTCGAATCAATCTTTTGCAATGCTGTCTCGTTCATCATGAACACTTTGCTGCGCTTTAAAAATTGGTAAAACTGAGGAGAAGGTAAAATTGTCAGCTTTATGTGTGTAATATGCTGCAATTATGAGGGGCTGTGTCTACTAGAGACTACGTCTGTACACAGCCTTCCATCAGTGCTGAAGTCTCTTGCGACCCATGTTGGTATTAATTGGATGGCCATTCAACAAAACTCGCTATACAATTTGTCGGTGCGTGATAAACAAAAATTAAATAATATGATCGTTCATTGAGATATTAGATTGTATCAATGATTTATATAATTCAATGGTGTTAATTTTCAGTTAAGTTCGGTTCAGTTCCACACGGCATTAAGTGACTAACGAGTTAATCGAGCGTCCAGAATTTTATTCGGTGAAAAGCTGTAGAGAAGCAACCACCACTGCTCAATTGTTTTTCATTATTGTGCGGTAGATATCCTCGACGATCGTGACGCAGAGAAATTACCCATGTTGTATTTAGAAAGCACCTCGTAATGGATGATGCTGGGAAAATAAAAAAGCAAACTTTCTTCACCAGAATGGTGAGAGGTCACCTGAAGAAGTGTTGTGTATTTAAAATAACAGAAATCTAGTATTTTCTGTATTTACCGGATGAGGCTGAAAATGGAGAACTACCTAATCTTGCTCAGCAATTGAGGAGAGTATTCAGCAAAACGCTTAACCCGAAGCGGTCCAAACCATTTTCAAAACTTGCGAAAGAACTGCAGAAAATTAGTTCTTCTTGAAGCGGGTTCCAGAAATTGATCAAGTTGAGGCTGGAAAAAGTTTTCTGGGAGTCTAGATTGCATCGCTCCTTAGCCGGTTTGAGTGAATGCCCGCGGGTGCCCAGCTCAAGACTTAAGGCAAAGAAGACGTTCATGTTAACGCCGCTTAACCATTTCAAGATCTTAAAGGTTTCAATTGAATCGTCTTCCAAACGACGACATGTAGGTGAGGAAAGATCTAGGGACTTCGGGCGTGACCCGTAATTTTTACGTCGAAGAAAATCAATCATGCAAGTTGTGATAGGCTATACGCATTCAAGTCTAACAATGTCCTTCTTGAAGTGTGGGTACCACGACTGAACACAATATTAAGAGATGCGGCGAAAATAATGCTTAGTAAAGTGGCAGGAATACACCAGTTTATCTGCTCGACAGCACGGATCTCAACCTAATAATTACTTTGTGAGCACGTTGAGCAACAGCGGCGTATTGGTCCTTCCATTAGAAGTCAGTCATAACCAGTATTCTCAAATCCTTAAACCACTGTGCGGCGTAAACAATGAGGGAAGTTTCCTACAATTGAACCTGAATCTTATCACCATGTGATGACAAGATTTTGCTATTATTAATGTTCATTTGAAGGTTCCACTTGTATTTCCAGTGGGTTGTGCATCAGGGTATCTTCATCCGTTGATCCGATAAACTCCACATCATCCGCGAAAAGGAAGCATGGGCATTTCAATGCAGACGACAAGTCATCAATGAAAATCAGAAATAGAAGATGACTGAGTAACGACACTTGGGGTTCCCCAGTGATCACGTAGGTTTAATTCGATAGCGTAGATCCTACCTGAATTCTGAATCTCCTACCTGTCTTTTCTTTATCCAAGCAAGTATACTACCTGGTATGACTTTAACAGTTAGCCTAAAATCTAGAAGACGGATATTTATGGCATCTCAAGCCTTGCTAAAATCTAGGTTAAGGGCCTCGACAGGCTTTCCTTCATGCATCCTTTTAGTGGCAGTATTGAGAAAACTATGAAGGTTAGTCAGGCAGAATCTACAACTAATAAACCTATGTTGAGTTAACCTCAATAGAGAATCCCGACAAAGATGCTGACAGATTTTGTCACAGTAGTTTTTCCAATACTTTTGAATCAGGCTGACAGGTCTATAATTATCGAGAGTTGACCTGCAACCACCCTTGTGAATGGATACTATTATGGCGACTTTTCATTCACTAGGAATCACGCACAGTTCAAGAATAAATTGAAGAGCTTGCATTAATATTTTGCAAGCACTGTGACGAGATTCTTTAGCGTAATTGAGTGGATACCATCTGGTCCCTCAGCTTTTTGACGCGATCATGGATAAGTGCGTCATACATCTCGGCTTCATTAAAGGACAACTTATCTAGTGCAGGAGCACCCGGTACTAGATTGAACGACCTAGACGGAACATTTAAAAAGAAATATCACGTCTATGAACTTCATTGAAGAACCTCGAAAAGGCATTTGCCTTATACAGGCCGGTATCAGATACTGGTCCGTCCTCCTGTTTTATATCTCCAATGAATTCCCTGGGTTTGCCTTTTGATTGAACGTAGCTATACAATCTTTTCGGATTGAATTTAGCATCCCTAGCTAAGGATAACTCAAATTCCTGTCTGAGCAAACGCTCTATTTTACCAAAAGTATTTCGAGCGGTTTTGTAGCGTACTCAAGAGCCCGAAGTGAGATATAGCTTATATTGCCGCAATGAACTTTCCCGTTTACGCGTTGACAGACGATCTCTAGAAGTCCCTAGGGCAGCTTATAATGCTTTTTCACGACTTGCAGCGAAACGTGCTTGTCGTGCAACTCTATTAGATACTTAAAAATGCTATACCAGTTTTTACTTACATTGAAATCTTTAGAGAACTGAAAGGAAGATTTTCAAGTTTTTGAAAATAAACCCTAGTCTACTAGCCAAAAATTTCGTCTAGCTAGCAAATGGTTTGTGAAAACTCAGTAACGCTTAGAAAGTTATAACTGCATGATCGATTTTTCCGAACGGTGGTTGGCATTTTAAATGTCTAACGGCTTCGAGCTGTGACGACAATACTAGGTCAAGATTGAATGGAGTGCATCCTCCACGAAACCTCGTAGGATCACTCACATGCTGATTAAACGCATGATCGTGGAGCCATGATAATTCGGGTTTCAATCAAACTGCAAAGATTAGCGCAAAATGTGTGTAATTGGATAGATGTAACAAATAGCTGCATGGATGATTTATTTGATTGAGCACTGTCCAAGTGTAGATTAGTGCTCATCGTTGACGTCTGTATTGAGCTAAATGCAATTTTATTATAATAACTCCTATTTCGTATGGAATCAAAGTTTAAAGTTTAAAGATCACAAAGTTTTACTAATCTAAAAAGCGAATACTTAACAGTAACGGTATATAAAAATATAGAAAATGCATAAGAACAACAAAGATATTATTTTCAATGTGGAAAGTCATCTTATGCACTAAGGTGCGAGGTTTGTTTTGGTCGAGATATACTCGTCCAGTTCAGCCTTGAACATGTTCAGGCTTGATGCACAAATGATACGTGAAGGCAGAAATTTTTATATAAAACAAACTCCGGAAGCAAAGGGAAACCTTCGACAATTTGATCTAGAGTGTGGAATAATTTACTCGTAGCTATGAGATCTCCTACAACGTCCTCTTGCCGATGAAACAGGTGTTTAAGTGGGTGATCCACTGTATGCAGAATATTGAACAGCAGGATCATGTCACCCTGACAAGGTTCGAAAAGTCAAATTGGATCAAAGTTGCAATCCTCTTATCGTATGGCCTGTTGTATAGTCCGGTCACAAACATTGTAGCTTAGTAGTATACACTTTGCAGCAAAGCCATATCATTTTGTAAATATGGGGACCATGCTTGAACAGTACATTCATTTGTTGGCCGAATATAGGTGTTAATTATCAGTGAGAGTACCTGCTTCATGAAACTACCAATAATTAGATTGCCTTAGGAAAAGCTTTGTCGCTCTGCTCTGTGGAGTTTCCAATAGTTGAATGGGTTTATTCGGCCGAAGATCTCATGTCGGTATAGCATAATCGATATGTGGTCAGATGTAGGTTGAAATGAATTTGAGATTAAATTGGCGTCAAATAAACCTAGTGCATAGAGTTTTCTGAGTCAGACTGAATAATCAAGCCTAAATATTCTTCGAAGAAGGTAGGTTTAATAACAGATCGACCAGTATAATATTTTTTGTTAAACTTGCACTTGAGCGATGATAAGCTGCATTTCCAGACATTCAGTGGACTTTCGTAATCCAGTTACCAAGCAGAAATCATATGGAGATCCCGTTGCAGGTTCTTTATGTCTGCTGTAGAGTGTACTTTGCGCCAACGCTTTGTGTTCCTAGCTAAGCAATAAATAATAATAATAATAATAATAATAATAATAATAATAATAATAATAATAATAATAAGAATAATAATAATAATAATAATAATAATAATAATAATAATAATAATAATAATAATAATAATAATAATAATAATAATAATAATAATAATAATAATAATAATAATAATAATAATAATAATAATAATAATAATAATAATAATAATAATAATAATAATAATAATAATAATAATAATAATAAATGATAAATAAGCACTAGCGACTAGTAAGCAAGTCGTCTATATATATTAAGAACAACAGCGGTCCGAGGATTGATCCTATTTTGGACACCACTGGCAACTTGAATAGATTAGGAAAGCTCATTTTTTAATCGCACTTACATCTCATGGGATATCAACCATTCTTCAATCCATGCACGCGGTTTACCATCTACTCGATAGGTAAGTAGTTTTAATAAAGTGCAGTTCGTAATTGACACGTTAGAATACTTTCGAAAAATCAATATAAATTACGTCCACGGAGTTGCCAGCATCAATTTCCTCAGACCAGGCTTCTTATGCTAATAGTTAGTTTGTCAAGCAAGATCGTTTTTCCTAAAACCCTTGCTGTGTTTCAGAGATTATTTATGCATCTCAATGTGATTTCGCAAGACATCAGCTTTGATTAACTCATTTACTTTAGCTAGCACTGGGAATAAAGCTATGGAACGAAATTTTAGGTGATTCTTTCTTTCATCGCGCCTGTAGGCGTGTATTGTTAATTCGGAAGACAGATTATACAAAAGGTTTGGGTGTATATTATCTATACCGGTGAACCTGATTTGTTTATAATCATTAAATTTTTAGCAACGTTGAGGGGGAATCCACCTCGTCAAGAATTGTAGGGCCGCAGCTCTTAGAGTTCAAAAACTGTCCATGTATCGATATTTATAAGATTACTGAAGCAAATTGTTGTCGAAAAACGTTTGCACAATCTTTAAATGATAACACTATGCTACTAGTAGAGGTCAATGGCGGTATTCCCATTTAAAAATTCCGGGTACTGTTGACGAGCTTGTACAATGCTTTGGGATTCATAAAAACTTTCTCGGAATGAATTCGTAATATTGTACATCATTTCGAATATATCGGACACACTTATTTCGCAATAAGGTGTATTTGCACTAATTTAGATGTGACGGAACTTCCAAGTAGTTATAACACGCCTTGTCACATTCACACATCTATTTTTGCGTAGTTTTCTTAATAGGCATTTTAGGACACTGCTTGTTGCTTATTAATTTAAAATCAATGATGATACGAAGTTGGTTGTAAAACGTTCTTCATATTTCCTGAGCTGATGTGAGTTTAACGAAATCACAACGATTGACCGTCAAAATAGCTCGAAGCATGTCGTCGACTATATTTTACTTGCTTGTATTGATAGATACTATCAAATGTCATGACAGCATGATCACTCAATTCGAGTAAAGCTGTATAACAAACAGGTTTAACCATGAGTTCTTCGCTTGAGTATGAGATCCAGGGTAGATGCGGTGTTTTCTTATCGAAATCGTGGTTATAAAATGCAGTGCAATTCATTATTTATTGGAGAAAGCCTTTAAATTTAATGTTTGTAGCAAGTGCCAGTAAATTAAAATCACCGAGCAAGAGCAAGTGTGAGCAAGGAATCTTTAATGCGAAACAAATTGCATTCGAATGAAAAACGTCAGCGGCAGATGTTGAAAAAGGGGGCGATAAGTAAATGCTAAGAGGCACATACGGTATTCATGCAGGTGATTAGAGCAAAACACTGCATCTGGGACATCTAGCTCAGGGGAGAAAATAATAGTACAACTGATGCGTTCACTAAAGTAGAGAGAGGACACCGCCATTTTTCGTTGCATGATGTTTCTGTAAATGATCATATGTGGGATGTTTATTTTAGAGTCTCGTACGTAATTACTCAGCCAGGCTTCTGCCACTGAAATCAAATCCCAAGACGCTGCGTTCGCAAGCGAATAAAGTCCAGTTAACTTGCCCAGAAAACCTCGAGCATGGGTGTAATAGCATGATGGGAATTTTATTTTTGGGGCAGATGAGGAACTCATAGTAGTGTGTGGAATGACTTTTTGATAGGAGGAGGCTGTCGCAATATCTTTTTGGCCTAAGGCACACACAGGATTCTTCATTATAACGTTTAAAAATCTCCCGTCGTGCTGCAGTCGTTCACTGGATTCTACTTTATTCGTACTGGGTACACCTTGAACGATAAGAGCTTGGCGATTTATAGCCTCTTTTGCTAGTTTCGGATGATTACCACAAATTTGTCGTTCTTCTCACTGAACATCTAGAAATATTTGTACAGCGGATTTGTTTACAACTAAGAGGGATAAAGCGAGCAAGATATTTCCTACATTTTGTACAGACGTTTTACTATAGGCATTAACCTGGGTGAGCTAGCACGAGGCGAGTTCAGGGGTCTAAATAATCGGCTCAACGACGCAGGTGAGCCAGTGCTACTTAAGGTTTTGCGAAGATCATTCAAATGTTTTCTGTCATCTGCATGGCTTTGCTTCAGCTACAGCGATGTTGATTAAGTGAGATTTCTACAAATTACCGTTTGATATTCGATTTTTGACTCGTGGGAAATTTTCTTGTTCAAACACATTGGTCTTATGTTATTCAAACCCTTCGATTATTTTACACTTTAGTTTGATTGACTTCATTCTGATTCGAGTTTGATTTTTCGTACTTAGTCGTTGAAAGAAAATTCGAGTTCCGGAGAAAACATTGTTTCCGCGGCTCCCGTTTAAGATTACCGGTTCACGTGGTTAAGCAATGTGCTTTGAAATGGCTTTTGCTCTTGGAACGCAAATACTTGAAAAGACTAACGTATTTTAGGCCGTTTAAAGTTCACGTCTACAGCGAGCACGCGTTTTTCATAATCGAATCAGAGTTTCCAGCGCCTAATAAATCACTAGATACGCTCACTCTGCATGGATTACATATATAACAAATGCCTGGTAATGTGTCATTATTAAATAGAATAACTTATTTGGATGATATAGATTTGCCACAGTTCACAGGAATACTAATCCAACACTGATAACATTTAACTTGACGCTATCTGGGACTTACCAGCTTTTGACAATTTTTAAACATTTTACAAGCCACGTCGCCAGATACGTTTGAGGCTACGTTATTGGTTACTGATACAATTTTGCGAGAGTGAGTCTATACAGAGGGCTATGCGGTCATTGTGGTGCGCTGGCTGTTGGTGGAGTGAAAAACAAACGGATGTGATTCAGTTTGATCCACCAGATAGTAAAAGGCTTACACTTATACGTAAATCGGGCTGTTCTGTGAGTTTTGATCCATAAATGTGAAAACAACTCTCAGTAAATTCGAAATGACGAGAGCTTCCTGACATTAGTTGAGTGTTGCGTTATTCTGGATTGAAAGCATTTTTGGGTGCGTGGGTAACGTAAGGTCGAAACTGGAAAAGTTTGTTTTTCAGTATTCACATTTCTCGGACTTCAAATTGGTATGTTCCGAATGAGGGAAATCAGACAATTTCACGAAAATATGAACCGTTAAGATTCAGTGAGCGAGTAAGGGATAAAATACAAAAGTGAGCGAGTGCAAATTTGTACGTCCACACCGTAGATGAGATAATAATAACATGGATGGGGCAGAGATCTCCACAATCTGGCATTCGACATCGGTGCGAACGTAATTGACTTATGTTTATCTCATGCTTATCGGATGTTCTCCTACAAATGTTGTTCACTTATAATTACATTTCCATGAAAATGAAATATGAACGCAATTGTTGTAGCAGATATATGGTGACTTTTCGACGTTACCACAAAAGGTTCGTCAGACCTAGATTGATAGTCAGAACAGGGAACGTAATTTAATAGCACTTTATCCGCCTCCTTCAATTTGTCTTACCGGTAATAGCTTATTGAAATCCTAAGAATGTTAAGGCACGTAGACAAGCACCTGATCAATTAGCCTACGTACCCTGCGCAGCATGAATTCGGTCAAAGTCAATGGCTCACATGTGCACGATTGAACTTGTTAAAATCGTGACTTAAGTTGAGTAGTATTGAAACTATTATGAAAGAGATATGAACATAACTTTAAAGGCTATTTGTCCGTTGCAGTGTCGAGAGCCATAGCGTGCAAATCTTTGCTCCTACCTAACTTGTCGACAACAATAATACCAGTCTATGTGATTTACACTACCTCTGCACGCTGGCGTTCTATATAAGTCCGCAGCATATCTACGTTTTATAGGTCAATATGGTATCAGGTATCCAACGAATGCTCAGCTATAGCTATATAACTTATATTTGAAGTGTAACAAGGCCAACAACAACCAAAGCAGAGCAAAAAGTTATACAATTCATATATGTCACCCGTATTGTATCCTCGTTTAGGATTTTACTTACCACTCCTTTGAAATTGGTTTACATACCACGGTTTGCCAGTTTTTCTGTCTTTCGTGAGGATATTTCACTCAATTTAATTGTCGCTCTATACAAATCCATGGTCTTTAAGCCGTCGAATGGTTTCTTGATTAGCACGTTTCCAATCTAGCTCTTGGCTTTTCTAGCGCTAAATTTTATGGAAGATGGCAGAAGCTAGTGATCTGATTATCTCTTAAGAATGAGCTAAAGGGTATGTTTGGACGGCATCCGTATCTATTGGTTGTGGACTGAAGTTTTAATTATACCATTTATCATTTGAGCCAAGCAGTCTACGAAGGCAATAGTACTTGTACTTGATTATTTTTCTTTTGTAACTTTAATTAGAGGATCTGGCTCATTAAATTAATTGTAAAATGCATCTCACCTGTCGCGTTTTATGATGGAAAATGTGTCATCAACTTAACGCCAAAATAGCTTTGGTTTAATATTATCAATGCTGAGCGTTTCAGTTCAAAATTTCTCAATATACATATTTGTTAATTCTGAAAATACAGGAAAACCAATTGCCAATCCCTCTTTCTATCTATATAACTGTACGTTTGATATGCTTTGAATAATTTGCTGAAAGCCTAAAGCTATGCGAAGTTGCAAACTGGCGTCTGCATTTAGTACCAGTCAAAATGAAGAGGTAGTGCTCTGATGGCTACTTAGTTATATTCCCTGTCCTGACGATAACACTTAGTCTGAGGAAGCTTCATTTTCAGAAGTGAAACGTTACCCGAAACCTGTTCAAACCGATTATACTCAAATATCTTTTCATCGGTTGTGCTAGCTTTTTCGAATTTCAAAATAAGATTAGGTTCGCTAATGTGGCTGATTTAATCATTGAAACTATAATTATTGTGAAGCATTCAAATCTAGTTTTCAAAGACTCATTTATTTGACACCAATAAATATTTATCGTCGCAGAATTCATCTCGCGGAATTGATACCGATGTCTATGACTTGAGTGATTTCGCTTTCGAAAATTCCTAACGCTGTATTTCGCGTGGTGTTATTGACACAAACATTGATTTGCGTACATAAAATTGTCTGTGTATATTTGTTCTGAAAGAACTAAGGGATTGGAATCACTACGACGGTTATGCATGTCTTCGTACCCATTGTGATGATAACATAATAGGATAATTTTTCATAGGAAGTTGTAGAGAGCTCCAGGTTAAAAAAATTAAGAAACGTAACCAAATATCAGCTTACATAGTCGAAAATGGCATTTGAGTCAAACGCATATTATGTTTAATTAAATCGAGTGACATTGTATCTCAGATCCTAAACCACTCATGGATTTCTAAAAATAGAAAATCCAAATTTGTTATATGTTAGAACTTTCTGTAACAGTAAATTTAATGCGTACCTTGGCCTAACTGTTTCAAGATTCATTGATGAGGCTTTGCCCGTCTCCGCCTGATGAAGAAAACAGTTTGAACCTGGTCATAAATTGTAGGTACGGGAAATGTGGGCAACGAAATGAGTTGAGAAAAGATAAATAACAAAGATGTTTCACACTCAAAAAGAAGGCGTGACTATTCAATTAACCAATAACGCTAACATAGCTAAACCCTGTGGAACTTGCATTTGAATATTTAAAACTATTTATCAATCAGATATACTTTCATTTATTTGGATAAATCAGCACATTTGAAATTAATTCTTTTCTTGTTGACAACTTTAGAAACTAGATTGATCTTTAAGAAAAATCATCTACACACTTCTGAGATAATGACAATTAAAATGACGTTTTTTCTTCATTTCACGGTATCAATGCACCACGCCCAATTTCCGCTCACATGAGTGATATGGTTTTCATATATCATTTCATATACGAATGGTGTGAACGTATTGTGATGTGTATGGTTTCAATCTACACGAAAGCCTGGTACTTACAAACATTCATACATATATTAGGTTAATCGAATAGTGAATAATAGTATTTAAAAAGAAGGTGGCAAAACATGTACTAGACCAGATTACTACAATAATGTCCCCAAGAATGTTGGAGAAAAGGCACAGGAGATGAATGGTTTATCGCGGTAGCCTAAACGTTTACAGAGCGTTCACGATGCACGCACGAACAAACGGAAGTTAAAAAAATTGTCAAGGTCAATGTTTTAATGAAAAAAACACGCGGTGTTACACAGCCCCCCTCCAAGAAGTTTGGTCAGCGAAGACTTCTTATCGGGAGTTGCCAGTAGCGTGGGGCATGCGGGTGTCAGGTTACCCCGGGTAGGAACGTAGTCTCTCAGCAACCAGTCACATAGAAGTCAGCCAGGGCGCTCGGTCTGCGTGGGTGAACTTCGGTGGTTCGAGAGTAGGATGTACGGTGAACCGATCGGGACTAAGCCAAGTAGCGTCTCACATGTGAGTGAACGTACTGCCGAGCCGCCTCACATGGAGTGAACAGCTGTTAGCGGGATTTTCCCGTTTGGCGTGGTCTTAGTATGAACTCAATTTGAGCAGAAACAGGCGCATTCGTAGGCTTGACAACAAGAACCAGAAGCTTCGAAAACACAGTCCCTGCTCAGAATTTTCTGTGTCCCGAAAAAGGATGGTAAACGGCCGCGCCAGGAGAATCGGTTGGCGCGTCAATCTGGGCTGGTAAGGACCTTGTGTGACGTGACAGGCGTGTTGGAACAATTGTGCTCTTGTTGATGGTTAGGGCTACCGGGTGAGTTAGGGGCAAGCGTAGGTGGACCAGGAAGGGTGCGCGATTCGGTGGCATCAGCGGTGGGTGTGTGCGTACCTGAGGGAAAAAAGAAAAAGAAAACTCCCTGGTGCATGGGTTTAGGGCCACGACCGAGTGATTAGAATGAGGTACGAAATAATGCACGCGTGTATGCCAAAAGATATAAAAGTATTAACTATTTACAACAAAATCAGCGAATCGAACGGGTAGCCGTTTGGCACGTTTGGTTTCTGAGTTAGCTGTAGGTACAGGAGGGGTAATGACCAGTAGTGCCAGGGTTGGCGTTGGGTCATGTGGGATAACTTCCTCGTCCATGAAAGTCGGCTTGACTCTGTCGATTCAGGCAGTGTCATGCTTGCCGACACTGTCAATGACGACCGTCTTGGGATACCGCCGAATTACTTTGAACGGTCTAGTATAAGGAGGGTGAAGAGGATGCTTCACCATGTCATTCCGGAGAAAAACATGTGGAAAATTAGCCAACTACTTTGGGACATGTGATGATTTGGTCTGAAACCGCGGGGGTGATAGGCGAAAACGACCCATGTAATGGCGCAAGCGCGCCACGTAATCGCCATAGGCGAAGGGTGATTGTCTGTGTGGGGCGACATCCTCGCCAGGTAGAGCGATGGCGCGACCGTATGTCAATTCGGCTACGGTAGCCTGCAAAGGGGTTTTAAAGGTTGACCTCAAACCTAGGTGGACGATCGAAAAACTTCGGTCCAGTCAATACCTTCATGCGCTATCAATGCTGCCTTGAGCTGCCTGTGCAACCTTTCGACCATCCCATTCGCCGCGGGGTGGTAAGCTGTAGCTCGGTGATGCTGGCAACCCAGAGTAGCTAGCAATTTACTAAAGGCACTATCGAAATGGGAACCTCGGTCCGTAGTGACAATACCCGGACAACCGAACTGTGCCATCCAACGCTCGAAAAGGCATGTGCAACTGTCTCGGAAGAGCAGTTGTGTAGTGGGATGGCCTCAGGCCACCTGGTGAAACGGTCGATTATCGTGAGGATATATATGTGGCCACGTGAAGTAGGTAATAGGCCGACTAAGTCTACGTGTATGTGTGAGAAGCGCTCATCCGGTTCGACAAAAGTTCCTAATGGACTCTTGGTGTGTCGATGGATTTTCGTAAACTTGCATTCACGACACGCTTTGGCTTAACTTTGAATATCCTTACTAGCTTTTGGCCAAATGAATTGAGCCGTTATCATTTGAACACTGGCACGAATGCCAGGGTGGGAAAGATTGTGTAATCCCTCAAAAACGCGCCACCTGAATGCAGATGGAATCAGTGGTCTGGGTGTGGTTTGTGAAACGTCGCACAGGATATCGCCCGAGCCGTCAGGCAAGGGTAAAAGTCTAATGTCAAGGGAAGTGGAGTCCCTGAGCTGTGCTGTTTCGGTGTCAGCAGTTTGCGCTGCGGCGATCTCACTGAGGTCGATGGAGGACGGCAACTCTACTACATTTATTCGAGAGAGTGCATCCGCGACCGGGTTTTGGGCACCTGCGATATGCTGTATGTCAGTCGTGAATTGACTGACAAAATCCAGGTGCCGCGTCTCTCTAGGAGAATATCGCTCTGATGACTTGCTGAGCGAGTGGATGAGGGGCTTATGATCAGTAAACACTGCGAACTGTCTGCCCTCCAGGAAATGGCGGAAAATGTTTAATTCCGAGGTAGATAGCCAAAAGTTCTCTACCGAACGTGCTATATCGGGTCTCTGCGGGCTGGAGCCGCTTAGAGAAGAACGATATAGGGAACCATGACCCGTCAACGTATTGTTGAATTACCGCCCCCACTGCTTCGGCAGATGCGTCCGTAAACAATGACAGCGGGGCGTCGGGCCTATAGTGGTTAAGTGATTTGATGTTTGTTATGTGTGATTTTAACAAAGTGAAAGCCGATTTGGCTTCTTCCGTTAGTAGTAATGTCTTCGCACTACCACGGAGATTCGTGCGCACTGTGGGATGAATCTGCGGTAAAAGTTTACCAGTCCCAGAAAACGCCGGAGCTCCTTAAATGTTGTTGGCTCTGGGAAGTTAAGGATGGCGTCAGTGTTTTCATCCAGTGGCCGAATACCCGAAGCTGAAAGTTGATGACCCAAGGAAATCGATCTGAGTCTGGCCGAAACTGCACTTAGACGCATTGATCGTTATCCCATGACTGGACAAACGATCAAAAAGTGCCGTTAGGTGGCGCATGTGGTCCTCTTTGGATGCGCTAGCAATCAGTACATCGTCGAGATATACGTAAGCGCAATCCAGACCTCTGCAAACCTGGTCCATGAATCGCTGGAAGGTTTGAGCGGCATTACATAAACCAAACGGCATACGGACAAATTCGTAAAGTCCGAACGGTGTGGTAACTGCCGTCTTTGCAATGTCCGCTTCCGCGACCGGTATTTGGTTATACGCTCGAACCAGGTCTACCTTGCTAAAAATGGTACACCCATGGATATTGGCAGCCAGGTCTTGAATATGCGGGATCGGGTACCTATCGGGTACCGTCGCTTTATTTAACCTGCGGTAATCACCACACGGGCGCCAATCGTTTGGGTTTTTCTTGGGTGCCATGTGCAGAGGAGATGACCAAGGGCTACTAGAAGGTCGTATGATGCCCAATGCCAGCATGTGCTGGAACTTCTTTGCGCGCTATCTGCAACTTTTCAGGCGTTAATCGCCTCGGTCTTCCGTAAACCGGGGGCCCACTAGTGGTAATATGGTGTTCCACTGGGGTGGAGACTGCAGGTAGTACAGTCGGTGATGCGCGGAATAAGTTAGGATAGTTCGCAAGCAGCGGGGCATATGATGGTTCGATGTCGCCGTAGCTAAATACCGGAGATATCCTTGCGTCTCTGCTCGGGGTACCAAGAACTTTAAGACGGGTAGTTCCATCTATCAGTTGCGAGCGTCGAGAATCTACAAGGAGATCGAATGCGTGCAAGAAGTCAACGCCTAGTATGGCAAAAGGGACCGCGGCGATCGTGAAAATCCAGCGGAATTCACGACGCAAACCTAAATCGAGAGTCAAAGAGCGTTGACCGTAGGTTGTTATTATGGATCCGTTTGCTGCCCTTAAGTGCTGGCTTTATGGGCTAGACGTTGTGTGCGCATCTACCGGGAGCACACTTACCTCTGCACCGGTGTCTACCAGAAAATGTATGCCGGTAGGCTTATGAGGTATATAGAATAGACTACTCGAACGTTTAGGGCCGACGGCGGTAGTCGTCGTTACTTGTCGGCCCGAAAGTTTCCCGCTCGCGAGGTGTGATATGCGCAAGGCTTTATGCAACTTCGCGCTTTCTCGCCATACTTCCGGTGAACCCAGCATATTGGTGATTTATTACGGCTTTTCGAGCGCCGGTGGGTTGGGGTGCGTGACTGTGGCCTGCGGCTGAGTGTGAGGTTCCGAACCTCCCTGCGCAATTCTGCAACCTCAGCCATAAGGTCTGTATCTTTGTTATCATTGGTTCTACTTGGTGTGTGTGTTTGTCCTGCTGCTACGGCGGTGATATGGGCATCCGGATGAGAGTGTATGCACTCGGCGATGCCATCCGCCATCTCTGCCAGCTCAGATATCGGAGTACTTTTTGCTGAAACTAAGATAGCCTGCACGTACTTCGGTAGGCGCTGGACCCAAAGTTCCCGAATTAACGACTCGTCCATACGGGCTGACCCCAGAAGTCGTCGCATCTCCATCAATATGGTAGATGGTTTTCTTCCGACAACCTCCAGATCGCCAAAAAGCTGTTGCAGCCTAACGCGTTCGGACGGGACCGTGCGGGAAATCACGGCTTGTTTGAGGCTATGGTAGCGGTCGCCTTCGGGGGCAGTGAGGACTGCGTCGCGAACCTGCAATAATATGTCGGTGGGCAGTTTTTGTGTCAAAAGGGAGAACATCGCTGCGTCATCTACGATGTTCTTGGCGCTAAGTTCCGTTTCAAAAAAGTAGAACCAATACTCGGGGTCCTGTGGAATGAAACTGGGAACTGTGATGGCCGTAGAGGCCAATAATATGCGCTTAGATTCACTCATGATGAACCGTGAAAGTGACAAAATAAACTGATTGAAATAGCAGGCGCGAAATAAAAACGGAACACACAGAAATACGTAACCAAAAAAATAAGTGCCGAAAAAAAAATTAGTCGGAAAAACGCTTGACTTACCGAAAAGATACACGAAGAATGCGTGTATGTCGGGCTCACCAATTTGTAGTAGACCAGATTACTACAATAATATCCCCAAGAACGTTGGAGAAAAGGCACAGGAGATGAAAGGTTTATCGCGGTAGCCAAAACGTGTACAGAGCGTTTACGATGCACGCACGAACGAACGGAAGTTAATATTGTCAAGGTCAATGTTTTGATGAGGCAAAACAAGCGGTGTTACAGGGACTAGGATAAACAAACCGAAAACCTGTCCGTCATTCCGCCTTAATGGAACATGTTTCCGACGCGGAAGTTTAAAGCCGCGGTGTGGAGCCTTATAAAGAATGACTTCATGCTATGCGGTTAAAATAACAGTTGCTAATGCGAATGCGGTCAACAAGGTGAATGGGGCGGGTATCTCCCCAATATGGCGTCCGGTTCTGTAGCAGATAAGGATTAACGCTCATTACCTGTGCACACGATTGTGCAATCAAGCTTATCGGTCAGTGGACATTGATCGCACCTACACACATAAAGCAACCAATGTAATACACAGAATTTGGTGGGTATATCATTAGCCTTCATCTCACCTGTATATCTTAAATAACTTATGGTTGGTTGGGCAAAGACAACTCGAACCTGAACCCTATTCGTACTGACACTTTGAGCTGACGAAGCTTCCGAGTCACAAACGAAACGTTACCCAAAATCTGTTCATGCTAATTCATAACAAACTTGCTTTTACATTTTTGATCATGCTTCTCGAATAGACGTACAGCAGTTCCGCTAGTAAAATTGCTGCGCCGTCAAACTTGTTTACATTTAACATATTTTTCGCCTCGTGGATCGATCAGTATTTTTTACTTTCAATATTGAATTGCGTGTTGGTCACGTTCACACCAGGGCGGGTGTATTTGAAAAACTGCCTTGACTTTGGAAGAGAGAATAAGGGCTAATATGCAAAGCAATTGGAGTGCAATCGGTTAGAGCAGTTTTTGGGTAACGTTTCACTTCTGACACAGAATCGTCGTCAGACCAAGCGTGATAGTCAGTACAGGGAACATGATCAAGTAGTAGTCAAACCCACAACCACTGATTTGACATTACCTTGATTCACACGAAAGACAAGCACTTCTTACGCTGAAACAAGATACAAATATAGCCATTACTAAGGCTGACAAAGGTAAAATAACGGTGATTTTGAACAAAAGCGATTATTTAGACAAGTTTGGGGAACACTTATCCGGATAGATAATGGTTAAATGAAAATGGTAATGAATAACTGCAAAATGGTAGTCTCTAGGTACTTGCGTGGCGTTAAGGAGAGTTTGGGAAAGGGCTTGTCGTATAACCTGTATCCCAAGTATACTCTAACTCCTAGTTTCTACAGCCCACTTAAAATACATAAAGAAGGCATTCCTGTAACACCTATCGTCGACGGTATCGGATCACCTGCACACAAGTTAGTTAGATATTTGTCTTATTTGTTGAAACCTTTAGTCGGCAATATAGCCTCGTTCATCAAGAACGCATATGATTTTGCAGCATGCTTAAAGTCGATAACAATTGATGACGATTAAATAATGGTTGGTTTTGACGTGAGCGCTTTGTTCACCAACGTCGATACAACAAGTGCGTTACAACTAGCTAGACGGGCCTTGGAATCTGATGCCAGTCTGTCAGATCGCACAAAAATGAGCGTCCAGCAAATTATCAACGGTGTATCGATCTGCCTAAGCCTGAACCATTTCGAGAACAAAACCCTTAACAATGAAGGGCTTAAGCCAAAATTATGCTGGCGCTATGTTGATGACACATTTATTATCATCAAGCGAGATCAGTTAGAGGTCTGCTTCAACTATTTAAATGAAATAGACCCACGTATTACGGTCACAAAGGAAGTGGAATCTTGCACAGGTACTCTTCCATTTTTGGACTGTTTAGCGGAAACCTATCGATACAAATGCTGTACTAAGATACCCTTCCACTCACCCAAGACAGGTTTTCAGATCCATAGCTTGTTCCATTTTCCATAAGATAGAACACTTGTGCAGCGACGAAAGAGACCGAAAACAGGCGCACCGTGAAGTGAGCCAAAGGCTCAAAGACCACGGTTACCCGAAAAGGTTTGTGAAACGCCAATTGATGAAGGTAAAATACCCGTCCGAAAAATCGGAGAAAAATTGGCGAGATACTGTTTGTATACCGTATGTGAAATGCACGTCTGAGGCGATACGTAGAATATTGAACCCGGCAGTCATACGCGTAACTTATAAGAAAGAAAAAACTCTGTTCGGTTCTGATGCATCTCAATGATAAGATACCTTTAACTTACATTACGAACAGCATCTACAGAATCAACTGTTCGGGTGTTTACATAGGACCGACTTCCAGAGAAATTCACACTGGAATCGAAGAGCACCGAAAGCGTGTCAGGAGACAGCCCCGGATGCGAGGAAAAATCAATCCCATATTCGTGATTCCGCCTTGGCGGAGCACGTTTTAGATACGGGCCACAGTGTCGATCCAGACAATGTTGAAATATTGAGACGCGGTATTAAACCGTATAGCGAACGCCTACTTGTGGAGGCGGTTGTAATTGCCAATAAGGTGGATGTGGCAGAAATCTCCACAATCTGGCGCTCGGCACTGATGCGAAAGTAAATAGTTTTTATTCACCTTACACCTACTAGTTAAATAGATTTTTGTTTTTCTTCAAAAATAGCTTAAGCTTAGCCCCGTTAGTGATGTACTTTTACGCATGTGGGCAGCAGTTTCAACTGACCTTGACCTTGTTCACTTGTATTAGATTGACGTGGATATACACTAGTAGAAAAATCGACCACTGATCCTGGTCATTCCCACGAGATGTGACACACTGTAGGCGTACTATAGGCTGTTTAACGGTAAGGTCAAATCAGTGGTGGTGGGTTGACTCCTACTTAATCATGTTCCCTGTCCTGACTATCACCCTTGGTCTGTCGAAGCTTCTGTGTCAGAAGTGAAACGTTACCCAAAAACCTGCTGTAACCGATTGTACTAAAATTTCTTTGCTTGTAAATTGCCAGACGTTCACGCAAATTTCGAGCGAGTGCGTTATATTGTTACAAGCAAAACGGCACACGGCATCATGATAAAAAACGTTAAGCAATATAAACTTACGTTCGGAATTATTAACTAATTATTTCAAAGGAAAATAATTCGTACATGTGTGATGTCTATTTACTTTCGTACAATTCAGAGCTTGTACTTGCTGAAGTTGAACGACATTCTCTGCTTCAACGACCAGCCGTGAAGTGTATCGCATTTTCTATCAAACCAGTGCTGCGGATACAACTTCGGATCGTGATCATGCCACGGCGAGCAATATCCGATATCTCATTAATATAAACAAGAGATTCGATCGGAGTAAGCGCTGAGCCTTGAGGATCTCTGCTGTTGGCTACGATATATGTTGGTATTGCACTATTAATGCGTACATGTCATGTAGGCCGCTTACCTCAGTGACGCATCATAAGCGGTGAATTGTTAAGAATAATAGAAGGTTGAAACCATCATTATGTCTAGTTCTATTTATATAGCAGCGTATTTTAACGGAATATATCTTTACAGAAAGCTGTCCTTTTAAGATTCAGCAGATTGCTTAATGTAGACGTCATCCAGCGACTACCCGATCAAAAATGACAGCACGGGCGAATTAGAGTGGGCACTACAGAACACCCGAGTGATATAGAAGACGAAGAAAAATGTTAACAAACGTTTGCTATTCAGTCAATTTCGATTATAACTGATGCGCTGTCCAGTGTAGTAGACTGACTGCTACAATAACGTTCCACGAAGGTAGGAGAAAACACACAGGACAATAATGATTTTATCGCTGTAGCGAAAACCTGGACGACGGTACAGAAGTGCAGTCACGTAGCACGCACGAACGGAAGAGATATCAAGGTTAATTGTTTTAGGTCCAGTAAAACACAGTTGTTATACCACTGAAACGCTAATGTTCACTCGTTC
>JACCGJ010005885.1:0-10002 GCA_013407085.1 Atriophallophorus winterbourni
AAAGCCCGTGGTGGAGACTGAAGTACAAGAGCTTAAACAACAAGTCGCTGAATTGACCTCACAGATTTCAGCCCTAACAAAGATGTTCAACGATCGGCCATCAAGACTTAGCCGCAGACGAACGCGCACTTCAAACAGAAGTACATCCCGAGACCGCTACAATCGCGAGCACAGCCTATGTCATTATCACCGACGATTCGGCTCAAAAATATACCAAAAAAAAAAAAAACAAAAAAGAAAAAAAAAAAAAAAAAAAAAAAAAAAAAAAAACAAAAAAAAAAAAAAAAAAAAAAAAAAATAAAAAAAAACTAAAAAAAAAAAATAGGTTAGAAAAGTGCTTGCCATCCTGTAAACTTTACAAACCAGGGAAACTTCAACGCCAGGCAGTAACAGCGACGACTTCACCTGGAAACAACATTAGTCGCCTATTTTATGTCACTGATTGTTCGAATAAATTGCGTTTTCTCATTGATACGGGTGCTGAGATAAGTGTAATCCCGCCCACACCACAGGAACGCAAGAACAAAACCTCATTGACATTACAGGCGGCAAACGGTACGCAGATCACCACGTTCCGCCAACGTTCACTAACTTTAAACCTAGGCCTCAGACGTGATTTCCGTTGGATCTTCACCGTTGCAGACGTGCGAAGCGCTATATTAGGTGCAGACTTCCTTACACACTTTAACTAGTCCGTCGATTTGAAGTCCCGTAAACTTATCGACAACCTGACAGAGTTAAGAACGCTAGGAAAACCATGCCGTTCTGCGATACAGTCTATTCGCGTATTACCACCGAGTATTCCAGAACAATATAACAGCTTATTGTCTGAATTCCCAGAAGTTTTTCGCCCAAACTCACCGAATAATGCAATTAAACACGACGTTAGACACCATATCGAAACACGCGGTCCCCCAGTCTTCACTCGACCAAGACGGTTAGCACCAGACAAATTGGCCATTGCTAAACGAGAGTTCGAGCATATGATGGAATTGGGCATCATACGTCCATCAAAATCATCATGGGCCTCACCTCTCCACATGGTCGAAAAGAAGCAACATGGTGCATGGCGCCCTTGTGGTGATTATAGAGCAATGAACAAAATTACTGTTCCAGATAGGTATCCTATACCACACATCCACGACTTTTGCCTTGGCACTTGAAGGAAAGACCATCTTTTCCAAACTTGACTTGGTGCGTGCCTACAACCAGATACCAGTGGAACCAGAAGACGTGCCCAAAACAGCCATAACCACACCATTCGGACTTTTCGAATTTGTTCGAATGCCATTCGGTCTGCGCAACGCAGCACAGACATTTCAACGATTCATGGATCAAGTTTTCTTGGGTCTCGATTTCGTCTTCGTTTACATCGATGACGTACTCATCGCTAGTAAATCGCCCACTGAACACTCTGAACATTTACATCGCGTCTTTTCACAACTTTCAAAGTACGGCATAGTCGTAAACCCCGATAAATGCGTATTTGGCGTCGAATCACTTGAAATTCTTGGACATCAAGTCGATTCCAAAGGTATCAGGCCATTAGAGCAAAAGGTTTCCGCCATAAAAGACTAACCATTACCCGAATCAATACGACAACTCTGTCGTTTCCTTGGTCTTGTGAATTACTACCGTCGATTCATTCCTCACTGCGCCGAGCTAATTCAACCATTGACGGATTTACTCCGCAACAACAAACGCTCGTTAAATATGACGGACTCACCTAAAACTGCTTTTGAACGCATCAAAAATGCGCTTAGCGAGGCAACGTTGCTGAACCACTTACCGTCCGATCCTAATATCAAACTATTTTTATACACGGATGCGTCTAACGAAGCGATTGGTGCAACTTTGCAATATAGTCGCAATGGAGAACTGTGCCCATTATCGTTTTTCTCAAAGAGACTGCAACCAGCTCAGGTTCGCTCCAGTACGTTTGGCAGAGAATTGCTTGCAATCTATTATGCCATCCGTCATTTCCGCCATTTACTTGAAGGGCGAGAATTCACGGTTTTAACTGATCATTAACCGCTCTGTTACGCCTTGCTTTCAAACACCGACCGCTATTCAGCTCGAGAAATTCGACAACTGGACTTCATTGCACAGTTTACCACCGACATCCGACATGTCTCAGGCCAAGATAACGTTGTCGCCGACGCCCTATCCCGTGGTCACCTTAATTCTATTATCAGCGACGTTCAATCACTAAAGATCGCAGAAGCTCAGCTTACCGACCAGGAGTTACCACAAATCCGAAAATCTTCATCGTTGATGCTAACCGAGATCCCAATTCCTGACTCCTCCATGTCTATTACATGCGATCTATCTACAGGCACCCTCAGACCTTTCGTACCAGCAACATTACGTCGTGAAATATTCCACCAAATACACGATCTTTCACATCCGAGTATTCGCGCTACTAGAAAGTTAATCTCTGACCGTTTCGTGTGGCCAAAAATGAATCACGACATTTCAATTTGGTCGCGTTCATGAATTCATTGTCAGCGTGCAAAAGTTTACCGTCACACTATCTCACCTTATGGTACTTTTACAGCACCAGATGAAAGATTCAGCCATATTCATATTGATTTAGTTAAACCACTGCCATCCTCACGTAATCATTCTTACATGTTAACATGTGTTGACAGATTTACGCGATGGCCTGTCGCAAGGGCTTTGAAAGCCATTGAAGCAAAGACGGTTGCCGAAGCATTAATAGAATCTTGGGTATCACAATTTGGCCTTCCTTCACTCATTACAACTGACCGTGGTCCTCAATTCCAATCAGCACTCTTTCGAGAATTAAATCAACTGCTGGGCACCAACCACATTCGCGCCACAGCCTATCATCCTTGCGCGAATGATCTAGTCGAGCGCTTTTACCGACAACTGAAAGCTGCCTTCATTGCTCACGGGAATACACCAAATTTGTCAGTCTCATTACCATTTGTCATGTTAGGATTACGAGCGGCAGTGAAAGAAGATCTCGAGTGTTCAACAGCAGAACTTGTTTATGGCACAACACTGCGGTTACCGGGTGAAATGGTCAATGACGCTCGTGAACACGACTTTAGACCAACTAGTCAGTACATCGAAGATCTTGAGCGCCATATGCGGACATTGCGTTATCAACAGTCAAGAATATCGCATCGCGATAAGCAAGTGCATGAAGACCTCCAATCATGCGAGTTTGTCTTTGTGAGGTTCGACAGTGTGAAGAAGCCCTTGATCCCACCTTACAGCGGTCCGTACCGAGTACTTGAACGTCATCCCAAATGCTTCAAGATAGATAAAAACGGAACTCCTGACAACATTAGCATTGATCGCCTAAAGGTCGCCTATATGCAACCCTCGCCGTCGAGCTCAAACCGAAGATTACGAAACACTGAAAGCCCAAATTGCGATGTTGTCAATGTACCCACTTGTATCCCACAAAATGCTTCCGACATCCAATCCACCCCTCCAACCCAACCAATGGGTATACCCAGTCGTTCCCCATAGTCATTACGTTCTTGCTTGAAAAGAACCCAACACACACAATCTGGCCGTATTGTTACTTGGCCAAAGAAACTTGAGACTTACTTCACTTAAACTGTTTCGAGCGTTTTCATTATTTTCCAACGCTCTAGGGGGGAGATGTGTCGAGTTTGTACAAATCTATTTTTACTCAACAATGTTTCTGGTTAAAAACTATTGTAAAGTTTTTGATATCTCCAGTTCAATTTGTTCTGCAATATCGTTTAGCTCAGAAGATCGATAGTACTATTGATTTTTCGATTTCCTGTTAACGTTATCACTCACGTTTCACCGATTTTTTGTTCGATAACTTAGTGAACACAATTCTTATGTTGAGTACGATTTTGTACATGATCAACTCATCACTTAACAGAATACACTTCTGTTGTGTGCGTTACCCGCGTTCTTCGTTGATCTGGGCTTTTAAGAATTCCGTCTCGGGAACGTTACATTTCGAGTAGAAATATTGAAGTCATTACAAGAACAACAAGGAATTACCAAAGAAGGATTGCGGATTATATGTACGTGGATCGAAAGAACTGTTCGTGAGTCAGATTGCTTATTTTTGTACTGCGTGATTTTCATACTATCTTGACTGGTCCACTACAAGCCTATGTGTGTACAGAGCTTAGCCCATTCCTTGAGCTCATGTGCTTGTCCTGCATACAACAATGTATCTGTCGACTTCGCTACATTTGTGCAGATTACACTGTGAGCGATATCTTTCTTAGTTGAATAAGCGGTAGTGTTGCGTTTTTCGGCTTTGCTCGGATCTGCCAACTAGACGCTGGGGTGTCCTGGCTAAAGTGTTCTCCATTTTATCAGATGAGGACTACGGTAAGCAGGGTTCACTAGGTTCATTTTTATTGCACCCGGATAAGCAGTCACCATACAAAGTTTATGTAGCACTTTTTGGCGTATTCTTCTCATCCTTTTGCCGCCTTGAGCAACATCTATTTCGGGCTGAATTGCGTTGGAAATTGTATCCACCAAAAGCGATTTAAGCGTTTTCTCAAGTTTTCGATAAAAATTTCCCAAAATCTCTATTCGAGATTCCAGCTTTGCATCATGGGGAGGATTTGTAGGTGCATCCCCTGGCTGTTTACTTCGACATGCACTACATACAAAGCAAACGCCGGGAAAAATCAACATTGTTAATCAACGATACCACTTCCTCCGTTAGGGCTTTATTACAATTTGTATGTACTTTACCCAAGCAGCCAAAACATTTAACTACGTGAGATCTCGCACTTACCCCTTTGTCGCATATTTTACACGCATCGCGTGCTGCCTGGGGCATTGAGGCCATCCTTCGTGTCATTGTTACAATTCAGTGAGTGGTGGAGTTGCAGTTGTTTATCGATCGATAGCTACCTGTTGAGCGAATGCGTTGGATTGGAGTGGCGCGATCCAAGCGGTAAAAAGAGAACGAGTTTGAATAAAAGTGATACGGCTCAACAAGTTTCGATCTGACAATGTTTAAAAAAACTATCAATCTATTCGAAATGTTGTGATCTTCTCAACAGTATTCGAACAGGAACGATATACTCAATCGCCAGGCTCATTTCTAAATTTGGGTCAAAACGTGAAAAATTAGATTTTCAAGCAGTCAATTTGCTCGAAGTTAAAACGAGTAAATTCCGACCGAGCGAATTGAGCCGATTCAATGATCTATGAACCGTCCAGCTGAGGCTAACGAGGGAGGAAATAAATCCAAAAGTATGAGAGCACAAATTTATGCGTCCGCACAGAGGAGAAGATCATAATTATTAATGAATTTTAATGAATGATAAAACAAGTTTGTAGAGCAGCATGAAATAAAGTTCTGTAAGTGGCAACTGCGTCAAAATAAAGGTGGATATCAGAATAAATGCATCCGACCGTTGTACCCATTATTGTATGTATGCTGACCTCAAAAATGCCCTTGGTTCAGCCAAACGTAAAGCAGTAACGTTTAAGTATTCTCTGGTAATCGTGTTATTGCTAATACAACGTCAAACAAAAGTACGTGTTGAGCATTTCTCTTTAAACTTTTCAATGAAGAGCATAGCTTTATCGAATGTTTTAAAACGTTGCGAATTACAGATTATACCAAATCTATCCCTTCTAATAACGATTAAACTGTCGCCAAAACTTTTACGCAGTCCGAGAATGCTTTATGTGAAACAGTTTACTACCAACATATTTTTCCTCGCCAAATGAAATGATCTTCGAGTAAACGTTACGATCTTTCATGTTGAATTATATTGTGTTGGTGCCAGTTTATGAAAACCCATAGTTGTTCCGTTTTACACGCTCACACAACTCGAAAAACAAATTTACCCAAACATCTATTTTCTGTCGAAATTTTCCCTCTCCATGTCATTTTCGGAATTTTTTTGCTCCTTCAAACCAGATAGACGCAAACATGAAAACACGATTTGTTTATATACATGTTGCTCTAGTACGCCACCGTTGGGTAAGTTTGGTTCGGCCAGCCTGTTCAATCACATGAGCCCCTACTCAGTAGACTGGGTTTCAGACCCATGGCCATTAATATAAAAACTCATTTGCATGCACCTCCATCACACACACACACCACGACCGGTTTCGTGCTGTTTGCACTCCTCAGGTAGGGACAGTAGGATCAGGGTCCGTATGCGTCATGTGTTTGAAACAAAGTCTACATGAGTGGGGGCTCGTGTGATTGAACAGGTTGGTCATACCAAACTTACCCAACAGTGGCATACAAGCGCGACTTATTTATCATTCTTTCACTGTTTCAAGCGCTTTCGGATCCTGATCCTACTGTCCCTACCTGATGAGTGCAAACAGCAAGAAACCGGTCGTGGTGTGTGTGTGATGGAGATGCATGCAAATAAGCTATTATATTCTCGATTTATTTATATTTAATACGTATATCCTATGGTATTGTACAGCTATTTGCTTTGTTCACCATGAATCTTGAATGTTGAATCTTGATATAGAAATAGACCGTTCAGATGATAACACTATAACAGAGGATGAAATTATGATACAGCTCAGCGAACAAAGTATAACTGCTTCAATGCTGGCAATAGGAATATTTCACACAAGGCTCGCGAGATATCAAAATCATCATGTTATCAAAGAATGAGGTTGACAATGGGCAACCGATGCCGCTTTTGAAGTAGTTATTTGCACTGTAACAGCAGAAAGTGTCAAGCGTTGATAAAACATAAATACCAATGTACAAAGTTCGATTAATGAATGCAGTTTGTAGCTTTTCAAGTAATCTTGTGTACTGTATTAGGAGTAAAGTTCTACATTTTACTCAGTAGTGATTTAAGGAATTATGTGTTACACGGAACTAAAAACTAAACTGAAATAAGCGATTCATTCAGACAGTTTTAAATCCGACCAGTTTAAAAATTCATTGCAAATGAGAAAGAAATCCTCAATGTTCAAATTGCGCTGGTATTACAGTCCCAGAAAAGCAGTTTCGTAAAATTTATTAGAACAACAGAAAGTTTATATTTTTGCAACAATTGCACCATGTTGACTTGTCATTTAGTTTAATTTCTTAATTTTCTTAATTTTGTGTAATCGAGCAACCATTAATGAACAGAAGGCTGGAATAGTTGACCATTGGAATAACCCCGTGGAACCGATCTCCATTCAATGTTTGAAATTGTGTTCAAACCAAATTGTTTGCTCACAAATCTCGTGGTAGAAACAACAGTCACGCGTGATGTAGATTCGTGCTTTACGTTTGATTGTTTGTGTTGCGGAACATTGTGTTTAGTTGACAAACATTTAATGTTCGCTACCATCATTCGCTTGTCCGATATGCTTTTGAGGTGAGCTCACTCAAAAATGTAGGGACTGAGATCGTACCTATTACTGGGCATGCAATCCAACAATAAATGTCGACTACAAGGAAACCGTGCACCCCCTAATCTATACGTTGCATGATCCTCTTTGAACATACAAAATATTCTAGTACGAAATGTTATGAAAACAGCATGCGTGGCAGGCTGTTTCATTATTTGAATGTTCGCTCTCTTAACCACAATAATGAAATCGCATTAGGACGATGATCGAAATAATGACGTCATTCACTCATTAAATATATGTAATCGAATGAGTTTAGAAAGCATTGTTTTGCAGGCCTGCAAACTACATACTGTCAAGGTCGTTTAATCTAGGCACGTCAAAACTCACACTGATTTCGAATTATTGATCGTTTTTAATCAATTGAACATAGCTCGCCGATTTGAATCAATTTAGCAGCTGGGCTTTAGTAGCTTGGCATCACTTTCGTTCATCTAGTAGGTTAATTTTACATATATATAAAAATGAGCTGTAAATAAAACGAAGCATTCTGTCAGTCGTCTTCTACCACTTTCGTGAGTGTTAGGTCAGCCGGAACTCACTCCAAAAACACAACAGACTTGGCGACGTGATATGACGAGCAGCTTTAAGCAAATGCAAGCATTACTTCAGCAACAGCTAGCGCAGTTCGAAAAATCACAGAAGCAGCTCACGGAGCTTTTTTTTCACAGAAGCTGAATATCAAAGAAGAACCCAAAGAACAGACACAGCAACCATCAATCAACTCAATCGCAGCATCCATCACAGAGTTCCATTTTGATGGAGTATCAGCAACAAAATTTAATGCTTGGTTCCAAAAATATGAAGACATTTTCTGAGTTGAACTAGCGGGTCATGGTGATGCATGGCTTGTTCGCCCATTGTTGAGAAAACTTGGTCCTGTTGAGCACGAACGCTACACTAACTATATTCTTCCAAAATCTGCTCGAGAGTTCACCTTTGACGAAACCATTGAAACACTCACGACAATCTTTGGCCAACAATAATCTTTATTTAGCATTGGAAACAATTGTCTCAAACTGATGAAAAAGGAAACAGACGACTACACGACGCATGCTGCTATCATCAATCGAGAGTGTGAAAGATTCAAGCTTGGTTCGATAACACCAAATCAGTTCAAATGCTTGATATTCGTTTGCAGTCTTCAATTATCAGCAGACGCAGACGTTCGTAAAAGAATTCTGAGCAAACTGGAGCACGAGTTCGGAATGACCCTTCAAGACATAGCAGCCGAACGTCACAGAATGGTGAACCTTAAGCATGATACCAAATTGATTGAAAACGCCGGACAGAAAATGGAGTCTCAAGTGAACATGAACTCAGCAACACACAGTAATTCGCAAAGTCCTCTCAAAATGTCATTGAAACACAAAAGTGCCTGTTGGAATTGTGGTGGCTGGCACTATTCGAAAGATTGTCAGTTCAGAACTTATAAGTGCCGCAGGTGCAAGCGCATTGGTCACAAAGAGTCGCATTGCAGAACAAACTATCGAACTTTTGCGAACCGTCTTCATGATCCTAAATCTAATGTGAACCGGGGCAGAATGAATTCTATCATTGCAACCTTTGGAGCAGATTTGGCAAGCAGACGTAAATATGTCGCAGTGAGAATGCGAGGCAAAACCGTTTCGTTGCAAATCGACACAGCCTCAGACGTCACATTAATTTTCCGCTCAACGTTGAAGTAGATTGGCTGCTCAACAGTCTATCCCACGGAAATGAATGTGCGAAATGCCCCTGGTGAACCACTGCGGATTGACGGATAACTTACTTGTAAGATTGATTTCAATGGTGAGAATGCAACTGGTTAAGTTTACTTGACTCCTCATGATAAACTTGAATGGCTTGGAATAAATTGGATCGAACGGCTAAATTTACTTAGTGTGCCTTCAAAAGATCTGTGTTCAACAAAAACCGCAACTGTGTGCCAGACGAATTCTTCATCAAGAACAAGTCGACAGTTGATACGCAAACATGGTTACGATATCCGGAACGAATCGCATCAAGGTGACAATGATTCTACAAAGCAGACAACTCCCAACGCAGTCTTTTCAAACGCTGCTAGGCTTCCAAGAACAATCAACGCTCGTAATGAACAACCACGCAGGCAGCAAGGTAATCGTCGCGAAAACCGTTCTCGAAACTATAAAGAAAGCAAATTTATTCGTGGCCGTTTCACAAGATCAAGCGACTATAAAGAGGAACCGGTTTGCGGTGCAGGTGGTCCATGTGGCTCTAAGGCGAATGCTCCACAGAAAAACGCAACTCGTGGTTCACGAAAGCAGTATAGCGATTCCCATGCGTTGGCACCGCATGTTTCTCAAAATGAACCTATCAGCACTGATGAACAATGGCAAAGAGTCGACAACCGTCTTGCTGAACAACATCGCACAAACGGGACACAAGAAAGAAGATACCGAACACGAAGAAGAACAATGGTTCAACCATTTCAAATCAATCCAAGAAACAAGGCGTACATAGACCGAAGGTGAACGTCCTTTTTTTGCAGGGGGAGGTGTCAAGGTCGTTCAATCTATGCACGCCAAAACTCGCACTTATTTCGAAGTATTGATCGTTTTCAATCAAGTGAACATAAATCGCCGATTTAATCAATATAGCAGCTTGGCTTCA
>JACCGJ010005886.1:0-16145 GCA_013407085.1 Atriophallophorus winterbourni
AAGATAGAAAGCGATGGTAATTTTGCTTGTCTTCTTTGATGAGAGTGTTTACTTTGTTGCGAATTCCGCAAAATTGTTGCCATGACGCATCAGTCTTGGTATTTCTGTGTTGAAACCAAGCAGAGTTCCTTTGCCCGATCCATTTTTTTCGTGCGACTACGAAGTTTAAAGCGAAAGTCGTTTACCCGTCGTTCATTAACAAATCGCGAATTTTGATATATGCTTGACTGAAGACTTTTTGTAAGTGTGGTGCAATGTGTTTCCGTGTTGTGATAATCAAGCATTCGCCAATTTACTAACCCAAGCGCGTCACGTAAACTCACGTAGTCGATCCTTCTGAATAGTTTTGCGGACTCACATACTCGTCTAGCGCTGCATACATATTCAAAACCTAGCACAAGATGATCACTTCGACCGAGAGGGGCAATGTAGTCAACACCTTCAACTGCTGTTGCCTCGGAAGTAAGGATTAAATCCAAAACGTACGGTAACTCTGATCCTCTTTTGTGAGTAAAGTCGGACACATGGTTATACAGTGGAATCATGTCGATCAGCTCACGGAATTTATGATCAGTTGTGTGTAGAGGATGATCTGATCTGGTAAAAAGATGAGGAAGGTTGAAGTCCCCCATGACCAGTAATTGGGAGCTCCGCATCTCTCCGGCATATTTTAGAACCTCTAATACCCTATCGTTTTGAGCATCCGTCGAAGATGGAGGGCGATATATTATACCAATGATGCAGTCGTCCTGTGACTCCTGTGTAAGGCTACACCAAAGGGTGTCTTCTGATTCGAGGTTGGGATCGTGAATCTTCATGCACTGAAGACGTTCGTGAAAGTATAAAGCCACACCACCACCTTTTCGTGGACGATCGTTCCGTAATAGTATCATGTTTGGGATCGACAGTTCCCTTTCATTCATACAAGATTGAAACCACGTTTCAGTCACAGCGATGAGGTCTGGTGAGTATCGTTTGCACAGCTCGGTTATTTCAGCCAATTTATTGAACAAACTTTGGGCATTCGTATAGAGACACTTTATTGAGCTTTTAGCATGTAACAACGAGTCAGTAACAGTATTTATTGGTCCGACGCTGTCGACGTCGGACATTTGTCGTTTTTTGATGCAAGTTGAGATATTTTTACTGGCGACTTTGAGTCAGACTCGGATGCCTTTGCAATGGAGTGCTGCAATTTGACTTCAAAAACTTTGGGATTGCACAATCTAACGTTATCGGGTAATCTCTTTCTGTATAGTTTCAGTTCGGATCGGACAGCATCTGCCATACTACTTGACAAAAATGTAATCTTGAGTGGATTTGAACATTTTCCTTGATAGTTTGGTGAGCAAGGTATTCGGTATGTGTCGCCGACTACAGAATTTGAAGAGCCCATAGTCTCGGCAATAAATGACCACTGTTTACGATCGTGGTCTTTTCTTTCGTAAACCGTTTTGGCTGCTGTATTTTCAGGAACATCGAGCAGAATAATACTCCTTGATGCTGCTTGATACCGACCATTGGGTGTTCGTTGCCTTTCCCACCAAGGTACGTCAGCATGTATACGTTGGTGTGAGTCACTTTGTGTTTGGAGCAAATACGAATTGAGTAGGACATTTTCCATGTCCCTTTCGTTGGCAAAAGTGATCTTAAGCAAACGCGGTTTGTCTTGGTTCGGGGACTTCGGGTGACGAGCGAGCCGAGTTACCGATACCGGGTGTATACCATCTAAGCCAATTCGATTGCAAATATCTGACCAATTCTCAAGGTCATGTTTTTGCCTTTCATGAAAGAGCGTGATTTCTGACTCAGTAATATTGGTACAGATTACGCTTAAATTCTTTCCGTGTTTAATAGAGTATATTGGCTCTTTATGATGTGAGACGGTTTTGCTCAGAACTTCCTCTTTCTTCTGAAGTGTAGGCGTCTGTGCTCCCGTCAAACGTTTACCTGCTTTAGTCACCATATGGGCAAATGTTGGATTGTTAGTGTGTGATGCAAATAGAAGTTGGGGAGTCTTGGCTATAGTGTTCGCAATTTTATTCGATGATGAGCACGGGAAGCAGGGTTCAATAGGACCATTTTCGTTGCATCCGGATAAGCACTCACAACACTCAGTTAAGGGTGCGCTTTTTGGTGTAGTTGTCTCATGCTTTTTACCGCGTTGAGCAACATCTATTTCGGGTAGAATTGTGTTGACAATTGTATCTACTGAAATTGGCTTAAGTGTTTCCTCGAGTTTTCGATAATATTTTTCTAAGATCTCTATTCGAGATTCCAGCTTTGCCTCATTGGGAGGATTTGTAGTTATATCACCAGGCTGTTTATTTCGACATGCACTACATACGTAGCAAACGCCGGGGAAATCGACGTTATTAATAAACGATACCAGTTCCTGCGTTAGGGCTTTATCACAGTTGGTATGTATTTTACCCAGGCAGCCAAAACATTTAACCACATGAGATCGGGCGCTTACCCCTTTGTTACAGATTTGACAGACATCACGTGCTGCCTTCTTTGTCTGGGGCTTCAAGGTCATTGATCGATCGATAACTAGCGGTGGAGTGAATGCGTTGGATTGGAGTTAAGTGATCCAAACGATGAGAAGCGAACGAGGTAGGATAAAACTGTTGCGAATTCACGATTTTCGATCTCACAGATTTCAAAAGAATATCGGTCGATTCGGAGTGATTTGCTCTTCTCGACGGTATTTGAACAGAAACAATATTCCAAAGTACCGGGTCTGTTGCACGCGTGGGTAATTTGGTTTATAATTCGAAAATTTGGATTTTCAAGGATTCAACTTTCGCGAACTTGAAACTGGTATAATCCAAACGAGTGAATTGAGACGAGTTCAATGATATCTGAACCGTTCAGTTCGGAAGAGCGAGTGAGGAAATAGATCCAAAAGTATGAGAGCGCAGATTTATGCGACCGCACGCGTTAGATCTAAAAAAACGTGATGTAAGTTAGTAGAGCCGGTCTTATAGGTCTCAAGAATAAACCGAGTGCAATGTTCTTCAGTTGCCGCTCGTTGACAATAAATGAACTGTCCTTATCAAATCCGGATAGGGTTTCTCTGCTTTGCTTTGTAGAATGCTTATACAATATTTCTTGGTATTTATAAATTTAAAACGGGGAATCAATTGAGTGACCAAATAAAATTATGAAATTGATCTGTATACTCATATACGAATAGTATTACTTTAGACATGGAAAGGATAACCTAATTATTTCTGGTCCCGATCGGCCGACGTTAACTATGGATTCACATCACATATTCATGATGCTTCAATGCTATTTAGCATACCGGATGACAGAACAGTTTGATTTTTGATGAACAAGCTCTAAGGCACACTTTGTTCGATTGATGACTATAGACACTATGATTTCACAACAGATTTGGTAGCACTATTTCGATTCAAGTATAGATGATGAAGTTCATAATATTTCGGTTTGAGTAACAGTATTCCGTGAAACATGAACACATGCAGAACCTAAACCAAAGTAGAACGGTATCCAATTCTACATGGTCGACCAACCGAGACCTGCAATGCAAGGGCTGTAATAGTACCGATTTGCACGAAATCAACTAATAAACCACATCAAAGTTATAACCCGGACAGACAATCTTCTGGCTCAGTGCTGTGAATGTTTGATTTGCCCATATAGGATAGACGTGTGTATTTTATTTGGTTCTTTGCTTAATAAACGCATTTGAACGCACGGCTTACTATTGTGTTGTGAGAACGTTGGGTGTATGCGATTAAAAATATATAGATAGACCACAGGAATTATTGGAGAACAATATTGACGTGAATGCTTATCACGCGAAGTAAGATGCTCATCTTTGGTCTGATAAAATGTTCATTTCGTAATAATGGGACAGGTTTCCGCCATTTGGCATCTTGTTGACACTAATTGACCTCACGCAATCAAATCCCTGTTGAACACCTCCACGTTGGCCTGCTAAAATACTTAGTCATAAGTTCTCAGTAATATAGCGTTCAAAAATCAAAATCAGAAATTCGAAACTATGGAATTGATACCGAAATTTGAAAAAAACAGATAGAAACTTTCCATGAATTGCTTTTGGCATCTATTCGCCGATGTCTTCTATAAATGCACATCACATTAGCGTGTTGCTTCCATGTTCCGCTGCGTATCGGATTTTAAAACATTTGGAATTGCGAGGAAAACGTTTTCCCGAACCCCACAGGGCGATATACTCTACTGTGTCGATCAATTACTGTAGATGTGGTGAGTTACAATCTGCAGATCGTAGAAATGTCTGCCATTTATATAGATATGATTCAGTGCCCATCTGTGTATTGCGCGGAATGTCCAGGCTTCACTGTCATGCAATTTAGGATTTCGTACTCAAGCGCTGTATAGCATCGTCTTTGTATTCACAATCGTATCGCGATTGTCCTAGATACACCAGTTTGAAAGAAACAATATGGCAGTTGATTCGAAATTCCGTTTATCAATGTCTTCCAATAGCTGTAAGTTATCCTCAAAGTTATCCTCCGCCAAGGACGGTCCCAAGTCCGTGTGAGAAAAGAGGAGGGTTGGGCTTAGGGCTAGCAACCCTATCCCGTAAAACCTACATTGCTACGGAAACGATGACAACAGATCCGTGGTTCGGTCATGTCTGCAGGATGGATCCCAGTGCGCATACGAGGGTAGCCATGCACTAGCATTCGCAAGGTAAACGAAAAAGGGGACGGCCCGAGGAAACTTGGCGCAGAACGTTAAAACGCGAAATACATGCACAGGGAATCACGGTGCAGACGGCAACGGAAGCAGCGACAGACCGGAACCACTGGCGTGAAGTTGTCTTCGCCTCGTGTGCCACCCGGCACGGAGAGGACTGAATGACTGAATGAATCCTCAAAGATTGATAAGATAAATGTGACATGATGCGTTGGTTCAACCTGAGAGCTTTCAATGATGTTGATTAAACATCATACATTGTTTTAACAGGCGCTCACGCTGTTGATTATTTGGTTCTCTATGTTCCTACAAATGATCTTGCCCTGCATTCAATTGCAATGGATTGTAATAACAAAGAACTTTGAAACAACCATCGATTCATTACTGACAGATACCCAATGTGCCCAACATATTGTCAGTATTACCGAGAATCAATATGGAAAGATCCCTTACTTTAAAATATGTGAACAATCAGTCGGATTTGCTTGGTATGCATTGACACTGATCCATTTACGTTGTGTGTAAAAACAGCAATCCCTCTCTCTGAAACAACACGTTCAAACCTTCCAATTATGACAAAATATTAGAATTATATTGCAATTGAACGTTCTCGTGTTACACAATGTCCATCGTACGCAGAAATTTCATAGGGACTCACATTGTTCCTTTTTAAACTCTGCACAAATGTAATATGGCAGTGTTTAAATGAAGTACAAGAAACGGAAGTGAATGGCTCCTGAGCAGAAGTGATGACAACTGCTTTACAATAAATTCAATTTAGGATAACACACATGCTAAAAATGAACCAACAATCAAATGTTAGTGATCCTATGTGAAGCCATTCAAAGATTAATATATACCAGAGTTCAAATATCTCCGTTGTAAACTCACTCTTCATAGACACTTCAACCACCTTGGAATCTGTCAAAAACGCGGAAAGTATTGATCAGTATAAATAAAGTCAAAACTGCATCACGTTCCCGTGATTCAATTTTAAATCTATAACATTAAGAATATAATTAGCCATTTACGCTGAAAATTTTTCGAAATACTGAATACGTCAGTTCGAATAAATCTTATGTACTTAGCGTCATGTCATTATTTCTCCGTTCAAAGTATGCATGAACAAAAATGCCCGCATATCATATATCGCTATAACCTAAGGATTTTTCTAAAAAAGACCGGTTTGGATGTTAAAATTTGTGCAATTCAGACGAGAAGCGATTACAGTGCTTAAAGTCGTAAAAACACTGGAGACAATCAATGCAAATTGGATCACATTCTCTTTATTACTTATTCATTCTTATTTTGTTCCGACTGGTTGAGCGATAGAATCACGTAAACAATAGATTCGTATGAAACGCGAATTTACGGTTATAACATTATTTTCAAACGTTCAGAGTCGAACATACCTGGTTGTCCTGAAGGCAATGTTAAAAATTAATACACGATAAATGAGTTTGTTTCGAGAATGTTGGATGGCATATACAATTAGCTGCATATTTCTGCATGGATTTTATGTGCACATGCCGGCGACTGGTTTCGATTTATTTGCAGTCAACAGTTACGCGAAGTACGATCGGGTTAAACCAAAAGGTTAAACAAATTTTGCTTGTATGAGACTGTTAGGTAATTTGGCACGAACGAACAGTTTGACTTCATTTGTGGATGGGAGTTAAATGTAGATGGGGTTAAATGCGATTGTTCTTCATGGAATATTCTGGAAACACTCTTGACGGCTCAATGAGTATTATCGCTGAGCGATAATCTAAGGCTTTCAGGTGATATGCGGAACGCAACCCTCAACACAACACAACAGCAAGCAGCGTCAAACAGTTGCAAATGACATATTCAAAATCATATTAATTTGTCTGAGGCAAGAGCGTACTTATGTGTTTCTTCAAAAGTGCGTGGATTAGTTCAGAAAATTCAGTATCTCAGATTTCTTAATCGAAATAGCTGCCACAAACTCAATAACAGTGTTACCGAGAAAAATATTTAACTCCGCAAATTTGATGAATGCGAGCAGCACAGAACATTTCTTGGTGTGTGCGTTGAATGAATCTACGCAAATAGAAATTTGAGTTTACGACCATGGATTTAACCTCCTAAAATCTTGTAACGTCTATTATTGAACAGTTTTTTAGTCTTAAATTTAGTTGACAGTGGCTTACAAACTCAAAATGTTCACTGTTCATTCAACGTTTTTAGACATCCTGTAACACATCGAACTGTTTATAAATTATGAGTGCAAACGAAAGGAAATCAATCGGTAATGTCTGTCTTTGTGTATGAATGCGTAACTGAAATTCCTAGAAATAATGATTTTTGTATCATCTCTCGAAGTTTGAACATCTACATATGTTTTTTTGGCAATTTCGTAAATCGCATTGATGGTGCATATCTAAGCCGTCAGCAAATTACATATTCAAATATACTTGACCAAATCCTTCTCAAAAGTCATTATCCAACCCTTAGTGGGAATGAGCTGCAAAGTGAATGACGAAGAATTGAAAACCATCAATATAGTCTGACGGTCATTTCCGCCACAATTATGCAAACGCATTTACGATATCCGATTCATACGTGAGTTACAAATGCAATTTATTTACAACGAGTCATAGCCCTTCTCAACCGAAATGATTTCTGTGTTTGATGCTTCACATTTGTGTTCCGCTTAATAGAGGCTAAATGTCAGCTATTAGAAAAACGTTGGACTGTGATTGCGTTATATTATATCAACAAACAACTAGAGTAATTTCTGTTTTACAATGTAATAGAATCAAACCGGTCAAAATGTTTTTGTGCAATTTTATAAAAATAATTGTTGTTTATGTATTTCGAGATATTTTGTACTTTACATAATTGAAGTGGAAAACGTATGGTGTTTTGTAAGAAGCTGTTGCAAACTCATACACAATTTTTGGTTTCAGGTTTTCTTATTTTGTGATAGTCATTTCAATGATACATAATCGACCTTCCAAGGAACAAATCTCTCGATTTCGAGATGTTGCATTTTAGGACTGTATGGAAGGAATTACACGCATACCATATATCACCGAATTCTAATGATATATGATGATAAAAAGCATGCTATAATGATCGATTTGGTTCCATTCAGGCCAGACGAGATTACCGGTCGTAACGTCAGTAGCCCCATATAGTGAGGAAAATGGAAGCAACTTCAATCACCTTCTCTGTATTTTATCCACACCACTATTTAGTTTCGATTCGCGAACGCGCGGGATTAAGGTATGTAACATTTCTAATGTGAACAGTAATTCCTAGAAGAGAAGCCAGTTTCGTCAGTGCATTTTATTTGGAGACGTACAAGCGTTCACGCAAATGAAGCCGGGACATAATACCCATATTTCACTTTATCCGGTCATCAAGAAGTTTGAACCATGATCTCGCCTTCTAACTTTCAACTAGAAAACTCAGACATTCTTGCCTACTCATCCTTGCCCGCTATTTGGTTAATCAGGTTTGATCTCATTTTCAATGACATTGTTAATTTCGGTATTGAATCCACAACCTGAAAACAATGACGTTACGTTTGTCAACAGGTGTTTGTGTAGTTCGCATATTTTGTTCACTACAACGTCATTTATTAAATAATTATCTAATCAGTTATTTGCATCACCATAATTTTATATATTAGTAATGATATAATAATTAACATTCTACTAATAATTAACATTCTACTTGACTACGTTTGACGAGAGCAAACAGTCACAAGCCAGTTTCGGAAATTCTGGGAAAAACAAATGATTCGTAAAAATGCAAATTATGTTCAAACGTTCAGAGTCGAAAATACCTGATGATCCTTGAGGTGCTGTTAATAACATATTCACTATAAATCAGTTTGGCTTAATAATATTGGATGGCGAACATAATTAACTACACATGATTGAACAATGCCTATTGCATGCATTTGAACTTTACACACGTGAACCGCGACCGTATTCGATGTTTATCACTCAACAGGTTTAGCCTGTACGATCAAGAATAGCGTGTCTAGAAATATTAGAGAAAAAATATAAGTGTGCTTTTATGAGACTGTAGGGTATTTCAGCACGAACAACCTGTTTGATGGCACGTAGATAAGCACATGTAGATATGAGTAATTCATAACTTTGTTCGAGGAATATTAAGGTTACTTTTTATGACAATGCAAAGTGCATTATCAATGATCGCTTGTCTACAGCTTTTGAATGATATGCAAAACTCTACCCTCCAACACAACACACGAGCAATCAGCGCTTAAACGTTGGATGATGGCAAGTGCGAAATCATATCCTATCACATTAGCACGATGCATCTATGCACTACGGCGTATCGAATGATGGAACACTTCGATTTGGGAGGAACAATCTTTGCGGCACTATCTGGTCGATTGATAACTGTAGATAATGTAATTTTCGAACAGTTTTCGGAGTAATATCTGCGATTTAGATGCACAGAATTTAGCTCAAGTCTGTGTATTTCGCGAACATAAGGTTCCACTGACATGCATTAATGCATCTATTACTCACATGCTGTATACCATCATCTATGTCCTCACATCCGAATAGAGGTTGTCTTAGTTGCAAGAGTTGAAACAGACCAAGATGGCTGTTGGTCTGCCAATCCGCTTATTAAATTCCGGGGCTAGGTGGAGGTTATCCGCAGGGTTTACACAAAGAAATGTGAGAGGATATGATAGGTAAACCTGACAGTTTTCAACGGACATGATCGGAGTTTATACATACTATTGACCAGCCCCCATACTCAAATTCATTTTTTTCATTAATTGTTTTATCACACAACCTTTTCCTGCAACAAATAATGAAGTATACTCTATCAATTATTAATTTGGCGCTCAAATCTTCCGCATACAATAAAGATGTAATATTCCATCGAAAATGGAACGTATTTGTTTCACACAATGTCCATCGTACTACAAGATTTCATGGATCTTTAGGTAATTGCGGTTTGATATCTGTAAATAATATAAGATGTTAGTATTAGATGAAGCACAACAACGTAATACAATGTATCCGGAGCTTGAGTGATACACTTGAGCTTAAAATACGAGGAAGCATCGAGCGCCAATCATTAGCTGTCTCTCACAGTTTGATTTTACATCAACATCTAATTTTTACCTAGATTTAGTTTTTGCTGGTGTTTGATATTATGTTGTAGGTCACCCGATGATATATCTAATCCAAGGTATGTAGCATTTCGTAATTGCACTTTCTTTTCTAATTTATTTTCATTTTTATCGAAGCTTGTTTTGATAAATGTTAATTACACAATATACTTCTTCCGCAGGCGTTCTCATTTTCTTTGTTCGCTGCTGCTTTATTGTTACGATGTTTATCCACGATTGTTAACGTGAAGACTGATGAGTTGGAATACTTATGTGTATATAATTGCATCGGATATTGTATGTTCACGCACCGTGAGTTCGTTCCTTTGTCCGCTTTAGCTGCAAACTTGTTCTGTCATATTTTTGCACTTATCCACTAGATAATTGGTTAACCCGATTCAAGTTTGTTTTCTCAGAACAATCATTATTCTGCAATATTGATATAATATCGTTTTAATCAACCGATTCGCAAGTGAACGTTATTGACTGCAATACCCCAGCATTTACCCCTGCCAACACACAAATCTGGTTAATTCATTTTGGAATTTTAAAATTCGTCAACATGAATCATTGCGCAGTTTACCACAGATATTAATCATATCGATGGAGACCGTACTGGCCAGTCACCAAGAACGCGAGACTGCATTTTCTGAAATCCTCGGAAACAAGTCACTCAAATATGCCCTTTGGCCGCTGCTCGTTTGTGATGGTGGGAATGTTACTAGACACAAGCAATACCGGCGAAGTTAAACCAGCATCTTACTGCTCTAGACTGGATTAACACTATCAGTCTATCAAACACGTTTTCACACGTGTTGCTGATCGTTCTTCTTTTATCCACGCAAATTTTTCTAACACAATGTGAGCTTGAAACATGCTTACTTCTAAAAAACGTCTTTACTAGAAGAAACATATTTGATTCCAAACGCACAAACCATGATGAACAGTGATGATCTCTCGAATGGACCATCCCCCGTAGTATGCAACACTTCAAAACGTAAAACACCTCCATGCTGTAGTGCGAGGATTCCCGCAAGACTGGCTCAGTATATACCAATACAACGGTTCTCCTTTACTACATTTGACGAAAGCAAACCTAGATAAACCCGTTGAGAATATTCCGGAATGAACACCATATCCGTAGAAAAGTCAAATTTAGGGCTGTACTTCATTTTCAAACGTTCATAGTGGAACATACCTGATGTTCTGGGAGGTGCTGTTTAAAGATAACACAAAACAAAACCATTGGTTTTACAAGTGTTGAATGGCAAACATAATATGCTACATATTATTGCATAATACATTTGTGCGTGCACCTGAACTACACAAACACGCCTCGAGACCAGGTTGGATTTTTTTATCTCACCAGCTTAGCTTGGTAGGATCGGGATCTGCGTTACTTGAAACAGTGAATTAATTTGAAACAATTTGTGTTTTTACTCTACTGGGGATTTTAGCACAAACCGTCCCTTTGATTACACGTACATAATCACACGTAAATGTAATTCGTTCAAGAACTTTGTTCAATGAATGATGAGGTAACATTTAGTGACGGTACAACCTGCTTTATCGAAGAGCGCTTAACATGAGATTCCGAATGATATGCAGACCTCTCCCCTCAGACACAACACAAGATCAAGCAGCGCCAACAATTTGGAAGATGTCACATGGATTACGAAACAATTCGATTTGTGAGGAACAATTTCTCCCGCAACTCTCACAGAGATGTACATCATCCGGTCGATCAATTACTGTAGATGTGCTAGTTACGATATGCAGATCGGAGAAATTCTGCTATAATAATATATAGGTTTCATATCCCGTCTAGTACTTTCATGGAACGTTCAGTTGTCACTGTCGCCGTTGTGCATTCAGTACTCACGTTATTGAATACATCATATTTGTCTTCACAGCAACAAATGATGACGTATACTATATTAATTTATAATTTGACGCCTAAATGTTCCGCATGCAATAAAAAAGTAATAATCCATTGAAATTGAACGTATTCGTTTCACACAATGTCCATCGTAAGATATGATTCCATGGTGACTCACGTAATGGCGGTGGAGTTCCTGTAAATAATGTAACATGACATTAATTAGATTAGGTACAAGAAACAAAATAAAATGTTATTTATTATTGCTATTATTTATTTATTCATTAATATTATTTGTTATCTATGTATTCCGGGATATTTTGTATTTAACATCGAAATGTGGAACAAACATGGTGTTTTGGGAGCAGATAATTCAAAATCATACGAAACATTTGGTCTTAGGTTTCCTCAATCTTAGGATAGTAATTTCAATGACACATAATAAAATTTCCCGGTAACAAATTTCTTGTTCTCAAGTTATTTCGTTGAAATAATGTGTTGGTTAACTGACAAGTATATCATATATCTCGAAAACCTAATTATTTTGTTGACAAAGCATTCAGGCTTTAATTTTTGAATAGGTTCGATCCAAGCCCGACAAGATTACTTGTCCTAAGTGTTGGATGGCATGTAAAATTAGCTGCATATTACTGCATGGATTTTATGTGCTCACGCCCGCGACTGGTTTCGATTTATTTGCAGTCAACAGGTACGCGTAGTACGATCGGGTTAAACCGGAAGGTGAAACAAATTTTGCTTGTATGAGACTGTTAGGTAATTTGGCACGAACGAACTGTTTGACTCCATGTGTGGATGGGAGTGAAATGTAGATGGGGTTAAATTGCGATAATTCTCCATGGAATATTGTGAAAACACTTTGGACTGTTTAATGGTTATTATCGCTGAGCGACAATCTAAGGCTTTCACGTGATATGCGGAACGCAACTCTTTACACAACACAACAGCAAGCAGCGCCAATCAAATAACAAATTCCAAATCATGATAATTTGTTTGAAAAAAAACGTACTTATATGTTTGTTCAAAAGTGCGTGGATTGGTTCAGAAAATTCAGTAACTCAGATTTCCTAATAGAATTAGCTGCCACAAACTCAATAACAGTTTTTCCGAATAAAATATTTAATTCCGTAAATGTGAGGAATGCGAGCAGCACACAACATTTCGTGATGTGTGCGTTAGATTTATGTACGTTAATATGAATTTGTGTTAAAGACCATGGGTTCAAACTTTCTGGACATGCAGTTTCTCATCGTAATATTCATACGAGCAGAATGCAAACTGAACAATATCATTCGTCGAGTCTGTGTGAATAAAATGCCAAAAATAATGTTTTTTTTGTTTTATTCCACAAAGTTTGACTAATTACACATTTCGTATTAACAAGTTTATCAATCATGTTCATGGTGCCTGTCTTAGACGTTAGAAAATTACAAATACATATTTTCTTAGCCAAATACTCATCAATATTCATCATCCAAATGTTAGTGAGAATAAGCTGCACGGTGGATGAAGAATGATTTAAAACGATCAAAATAGTGTGGCGCTCACATCTCCCACTCTTATGCAAACGGTTTTACGATGTTCGATTCATACGTGAGATACAAATGCAATTTATTCTCAACGATCTCTAGCCATTTTGACCATAAATGATTCAGTATATTGTTCTACGCAATAGCATTACTTTCATCAGCGCATAATTGTCAGTAATTATGAAATCATTTGACAATGATGACGAGATACTTCATCAACAAAGAACTGAAGTAATTGTTGTTACAGAATATAATAGAATGGAACCGGTGGAAACAGATTTGATATGTTATAACCAAAAATTATTTATTATTTATGTATTTCGGGATATGCTGTTTTCCGCACCATGAAAGGGAAATATAATTGGTGTTTCGGAAGCAGCTGTTTCAAAATAATATGAAATATTTGGTTTTAGGTTTCCTTAGTCGTGGGTTAGTAATGTCACTGATACCAAACGAAATTTTCCTGTAACTAATTTCTCACTCAAACGTTATTGCGTGAAAAGAACGTTTTGGTTGAATGACACGTATATCAGATATCCCCAAGCCAAAATATCACTAATTAAAAAAAATCATTGGAAAATAATGCCGTTATAATCTACCAACAATCAATTAAAATAATGCTTGTTATACAAGTAAATGAAACCAAACCAGCTAAAACAGTTTTGTGAAGTCATAACAATACATTAATTGTTGTTTATGTATTCCTGGATATTTTGTGTTTTACATTGTAGAAGTGAAACTTACAACCATTATCGGAATCAGCTGTTTTGATAAAAATAATAAATATTTGGTTTTAGGATTCCTTAATATTGTGATATTAATTTCAGAGATACACATTCGAATTTCTTTGGAACAAATGTCTCACTTTCAATTTATTGGGTTACAAGATTGTATGGAATAAATGACAAGTATATCATATCTCTGGAACCTAATGATGTCATGCTGTGATGTTCGTGTTGGTTCAATTCAGGCAGACGAGATTACCCAGGAACTTCACATTGTAGCCTCATGCCTTACGGACTGTGCTACCGAACCTCGTTTGACCGATCGCGATTAGGTCTTCATGAATGTCTCTCCAGACTGGCACATTTGAGTAGCGTCATGCTCAACCAGTCGAGAAGGAGCAAGCAACAACTATTACGTTCGTCCAACCGATCTGCTCTCCTCGTCGGGTCTTCCCATCAGATACAGTGTAGGCTAACACTCGTTAGTTCTGACGGCATTGTATATGTTGAAGGGTGTTTGGAGAATTCGTTCATGTGTTTGTGTCTGCTGATGAGCTCTAGTAAGAGCAAAACTCGAGACCAGTGCTTCTTATGTGGACCGATGTGATAAGCTTTGTGAATATTTCGAAAGACTTGGTAGTGATGAGTAGACACAAACACATGAACGAACTCTCCAAACAACCTTCAACGACTGGAATGAATTTGGAGCAAGTGCCTTTTGGCGCAACATTTTTGTAACTGTGTTCTTATCAAGGACCAGAGAGCATAATATCTCATTTCTGATTAAAAATTGACAAGCGTTGCAGACAATGTGGATATCCAATATTATTTGCTTGCCTTATATTATGTAATTAAACCATTCGGCAGATGATGCAAACTCAAACCGGAAAATTGAAATATTTCACCTTCGAATGTTATTTTCTATCCTATGTTTTCAAAATCGCAGCTCTTGAAAACGTTCGATATAGTAATCAAAAGATGTACGTAAGAACACTGCATGTTAACGGAATCAACATGTTAATCTCTGGATGCAAACAATTCATTCTCACAACATAAAATGAAAGCAATATAATCAATTGGTGCGCACGGAATAGTTTCTTGAACTTGAACAAGCAGACATAGTGAAATGTAGCGGGATTAAAATCAACACATGTGTATACTGATATAAGTGTTCCGCCAAATATTTGCAAACAGCACGAAGCTGATCCTGCGATATGTGTGACGGAAATGTATGCAAAGTGAGTCGGATTTTGTTTATTTGTTTGAAATTTACTAAGGCAGTGAATGCAAGGATGATCCAAAATATCAACTTGACTCTATAAATTTAGAATATTTCAGGAAACGATTTACTCTCGCGTAAAGCAAGATAATCTAAAAACATTCGCATTTTCGCTAAATTGTCACAATACGTTTAGAAGTTGATTATTCGTTTGTGAGCTGTTTATTTCTCAACACTGACTGAAATATCCAGGGTTGAACCGTTTCGAAAACTGCCATTATATCCCGAAGGGAACGAAAGAATAAAAAAATCATTTCTGTTTGCCACTTTTGTATATGTTTATTGCAATGACCTGCGACGGTAAAATACAGAATGGCGAATTGATCTTTGGTCGGGCACTCGAGACCTAAAAGACTATCATTGTTTATACTTCCACACTCTATCAATGCAAGGATGATCCAAAATATCATCTCAACTCTATCAATTTAAAATATTCCAAGAAACGATTTACTCTCACGTTAAGCAAGATAATCTATTAATATTCGCATTTTCGCTAAATTGTCAGAATACGTTTAGAAGTTGATTATTTGTTTGTGAGCTGTTTATTTCTCAAGTCTGACTGAAATATTCAGGGTTTAACAGTTCCAAAAAGTGCCATTATATCCCAGGGGGAACGAAAGAATAAAAGATCATTTCTGTTTGCCACGTTTTTGTATATGTTCATACAATGACCTGCTACGGTTAATCCAGAATAAAGCCAAGCGATTTGGTCGGGCACTCGAGACCTAAAAGACTATCATTGTTTTTACTTCCACACTTTCTCAAGGCTCACTAAATCTGATGTGACAGGCTGTAATCAAACTATTCACTTGCAAAGAATACCAGTTGTTGAGCACATTTCACTGATTTGCTGACATTCGCTTTTGTT